>OMNZ01108977.1:0-27179 GCA_900303255.1 Lesueurigobius sanzi | reverse complement strand
TTTGATAGCCTGGTCTTACCAGACCCTCGGACTCATTTCGTACAGAGGGTCTGAATCTTCTTAATTGAACTCCGTTTTCAGGTGGGAGGAGTCAACTTTTAAAGTTTAAACCTATTGGATCTGATATTACCCAATCGCTAGGGGGGGGGGATAGCAGTGGCAAGTTGAGGCATGCCTCAACATGCCTCAACATGCCTCAACTCTTAAAATTTAAACACACCTACAAAAGGAGGGATTTTACACGTCACTACTTTTAATTAGTGATCATTTTATATAATCTGATATCAATTTTATATCATCTAATATCGATTTGATTCGTCTTAATATCTAATTGATTTATCACGATATAAACTAATATAAAGACCATATCATTTGATATGGTTTGATATAAGACAATATCACTTTTGATATTGTTTAACGTCATTTTTGATTTCTCTTGATATAAATTTGATATAAATTCGATATCGCTTGATATAAATTTGATATCGTTTGATATCAAATTGATATTAAACTAATTAGCATATAATGGGGGGATGGGTGATATCAATTTGATATAAATTTGATATCGTTGATATAAATTTTATATCGTTTGATATCAAATTGATATTACTACTGCCAGCTGTCTGCAAAGATGGAGTCCCAAGCAGTTTGGGTAAACACACATCAGCTCCTGCTGTAAAAACATATGTAATGCTTATTCAGCACTTCCCAAAGCAGCTCAAGCATTAATATTTATTTTTCCGATTGGTTGATTTTGAAGACAGATGATCTTTACTCAGCCGGGTGTTGCAGAATTGCCTTGTTATGGACGAACGCACATCCTGGTACACCCTAGATTTAGAACACGATTGGACATGTCACCAGATATCGGTAACATCTCAGGTAATCCACAAAGACCATAGATGTCCATCATTTTTTATGTTTAATACTGTAATTCAATACTAGGGCCCAACCGATATGGATATGAAGAGGGTTCAAAAGGCTGATAGCCGATATACTATAGGCATTTATTCCTAGCAAAGTTTTAATCATAGAAATAAACTTTTCACTTTTGTGACTTTTTGTTTCATAACGTCCTCTTAACCCTTGTATCCTGCTTAAAAATACTTCCTAATTTACTGTTAGTGGCCGTACATACAGTATGTCACTGTTTTTGCTCGCTGTAAAAGCATAGTCAATTATTTTTCATGCATTTTTTTTTGCATAAACATGACATGTGCACTCGACGGATCGGTGCAGTGTCTGCACTGATGCGATCGTTGTATCGGACTGTTGTGGTGAAGAAGGAGCTGAGTCCAAAGACGAAACTCTCAATTTACCGGTCGATCTACGTTCCTATCTCAAAATAAGGTGTCTCACCAAAAATCTTTGGACTGACTCAAATTGTTAAATGTTTGTTCCTAATTGACTCTGTGACCTACTTGTGAGGTGTGGGTGGGGCTCTGTGACCTACTTGTGAGGTGTGGGTGGGGCTCTGTGACCTACTTGTGAGGTGTGGGTGGGGCTCTGTGACCTACTTGTGAGGTGTGGGTGGGGCTACACACCGGTGCACAATCATCAATAAATGGCGGCTGCTCATTCATAAAAGTTGTTGCATGCAGGCGTATGTCGACTGTGTGTCGTGTTTTTCCTCCGTATTACCGGCATCTCGGACCTCTTGTTCAGCAGGCTGCGCCAACACACCTTCACATTCAAAGTGCAGCTGGATGCCACGCAGCTCAACGCAGTGAGGGCAAAGGGCCTCATGGTCGACTCTGGAGCGACGAAGCACATCATCACGGAGATCGGGAGATTCAAGGAGTTTGACCCAAGCTTCAAACCTCAGAGTCACATCCTGGAGTTAGCTGATGGAGAGCGAGCCAGAGGGATTGTGCTGAAGAAAGGCACCGCCAAAGTGCGCATGAGAGACAATTCAGGCCGCGATGTGGAGATGATCCTGAAGGAGGCGCTCAACAAGAAAAAGTTATGTCCAAATTAACAGTGAAAATTGGACAAAAGTGACACATACGGGTCTGACAGGACATACGGGTTAAACAGCCTTGTCTTTAGCTTTAAACCAAGTTGCTCATGGCTTGAAACATTTGGGCCTTTTTCGTCAGGCTTGTCAATATTACCAATCTTGTCTGTCATTGTTGCATTCATGTGCACATAACGCACTGAAAGGCTGTTTCCAGAAAATATGGACTCTACACATTGGGATTTTTACAGTCTGTAAAATGTATGTATTGACAGAATGGGGGACAAATTAAGCTTTGAAATGAGGTGTAACATGACCAGTTTGCATATCAGCCATATCGGCAAAATTTGGTCCGATAGCCGATATCCCTCTGTCAACTTCCGCATTGCTGCAACAATTACACAATACTCCACATCAAAATCTAACTGCATGAGATATGACTGTACTTTTTAATTTTAAGCCCTCTTTCATGCAGTTTAAGATTATATGTTAATATATACAGTTGTGGCCAAAGGTTTATGTACAGAGAATATGAATGATAACACAAAAACCTTTTATTTCACTGTTAAAAAACCTGTTTGTTTACACTTTTCAACTAGAAACTAGCCAAATGTCCCTGATCAAAAGTCCACATGTTGTACAGCTTGAAAAAACATACATTTTTCTCAGATAGTCCTTTTTTGTCAGAGAGTCCTGTATTTCAGCTGAAGTGAGTTTTTCTTTGCTCCTGAACAATTTTCCTGGGAGTTGTTGAAGGTCATGTAAACGTTAGCTCAGGGACATTTGAGTAGTTTCTGTTTCATTGTGATATTAAAAGAATAAACTCGGTTCTTTGACAATAAATGTACAACCACTAACCATGAGTGGAAAGAAATATTTTTGTTATCATTTATATTCTATGAAAAATGGCCAAACGATGTAAACCTTTGGCCACAACTGTATACGTTTCAGCAGGACTCACTTTCTAGCTTGGGCTTGTGCTTGGGTTTCTTCACAATTTTTTTTTTACAAAATTAGGGCCATTGCTCAGATTTTTTAAAGGGCTCATAAACACCATAGGTTTAGAATTATGTGTGTACTTGTACATGTTGAACACTCAAACGCTCATGTGAAAAGACGATGCAAAATGTCAGAAGAAGGCACGAGTGGATTACAGAGTGAAAAATCATTTGGAACAAACTATAACAAAGTATTTGGTAAAGTTGAGAAGCACAGGTCATTTGAGTAACTTCTTGTTGTCTTGTGAAGGTGTCTGGACATAAGTTAGAGCCCCTGTTTCGGAGAGTGAGAGAGTTGGATTCAATATTTATAGTACCCAAGCGCATACATACAAACAAAACACAGTGATCAGGGTTTCCCGTGGGGCATTAAATAGCATTAAAATTAAATAGGGCCGTAAATTTCATTAAAAATTAGGGATGGTACAATATGAACTAATTTTCTATTAAGTATGGAAATGAATATTGAATATGCACTGATGCTGATTATGGTTTTAAAAATGTAGTATTTGGGAATTAAAATGGCTTTAAAAAGCATTGAATTTGACTTGCTGCTACCTGTATAAACCCGGGTGATGTTTTTAAGGTGATTATGATCTTGTGGCAGAATTTGTTTTTACAGCTCTACTGTGTGTATCATTAAGACATTTCCTAGACAAATACTTACCTTTCAAATGGCCTTGCCCTTTAGCAACAACCGTAACCAGTACATGATGTACCACAGGAGACTTGTTTGATTTGACACAAGGTATTTAAAGCCTTCAACAATCAGGAGAATGTTCATAACAGAAGTCGGGACACTTCAGTGACAAGGTAAGAACACTCCCTTTGTACTGATGGGGATGGCTGACATAGAAATATTACATATTGATTTGATGTGTACTTTTTCAGTAATACAAGCTATTTAGGTAATATTTGTAGAAGCTTTTGTGAATATTAAAATATACAGAGCAACAAATTTACTAGTTAGTTTATTTTGGTCAGTTACAATGAAATACATCGTCAAGGAATAACAAATGCTCCAATGGCCTAGACTGAAACTAGGTTATTTTGCCTGGCCTTATCATAATTTACATTTTACACACTGAGAATATACAGTACATACATTATAGAGACAGTAGTTTACATCCATCAAGAAACAAGAGCCGTACAACTCCCAAAAAAAAAAAAAAGGGGGGGGCTTTATTAGGGACATAGAGTTATCACAAATAGCAATGTAAAGGTTAAACTACAGATTAAGATTCCATGATCATAAAACTGTGGGAAGAGTTAAAAAGGGAAACTGATAAACATCTCATCCCTAAATTTGGTTGTCAGGTATCCCTTGAATTCCCCCATAGACTTAAGTTCGTCCTCTAAACAGTTCCACACTTTTACACATTGGAAAGACAGACTCATCGGTTTTACATTTGTCTTACTATTTCTGGACACTATCTGGAACCATATTGTTTTTTTTTATGTTTTATGCATTAAATATTTGAACTAATAAGCAGATTATGGGTGTTGATAGTCTGGATGTGCTCTTTTGATTCAAACAGATGAAGCTGTGGATGTGTCTGACGATGCTGGTCTCAGTTGCAGCAGCAGCAGCTGTTCAAAGTAAATTTCCCTACAGACACATTATGCATTTCAGAACAAACGGGACCAGTTTGCAACAACTTGATATGAGTATGAGATATGTTAACTAAATGTTTAAGTTAATAAGGTAATCTTTCGTTATTCATGTCTCAATCAGTGTTGCAATAATTCAGAAAGCCTCTTGGGAAACAGACGTCTTATAGTGACTTCTTAAATTTTTTTGTAGAATATCTTGGAATTTCATTCTATAAAAACTAGCATTCACCTCAACATATTCTTTGTTGACATAAAGAAATAAAATGATCAGGCTAAGAATTACATTAGTTAGTTATTATTAGTTATTACAGTGTTAGTTATTACAGCCTTACAGTGTTCATTTTTGACAACATACAGTATTTTAGGTTTGTTTTAGACAAAAACAAATGATCAATTATTTTTTAGTTTTAGTCTGATTTTAGTTGACAAAATTCACATGTAAATTTAGTCGACGCCATCTAAAATATAGTCAATTTGTGTTTCTATTAAAACATATTTAATCATATTCTCTGCATCATGGAGCTTCTCACACATGAACAAAGCACCAGACTTGTTCGTTGAGCAGCGAATATTAACGACATGAGGCTCTTTCAAACTTACTTTTAAACTTATTTAAATTTTTATAGTCTTTATTTATCAACAAAAATATCTTGAGATTTTAGTCATAGTTTAAGTCTCATTAATTGTATTTCATTTAGTTTCAGTCTGATTTTAATCAGCAAAAAATATTACTTTTCCATTGTCTGTTATTGTTGTCTGTCGTTCATTTGAGATTTGATCTGATTGTAGCACTGGATGTACCCGGACATATTCCAATTAGACTTTCTGGGGTCAAACTGTCACATTTTTTTTTTTTTTAACCAAACAGTGTATCATAATAAAGCAGTGCATTCAAACAGCTTTCCTTCAAATGCAAATGGATGATTTAACAAATCTGTTTTCATTCAGATCTGACGGGAAAAATGTTCACGTTCCCTCAAGAAACAAGGACGGCTCATGTGAAACTGAATGTTGTGTACGACAAGAGCTTCAAGGCCATAATAGTCTGTCACAGGTAGACTTTTCAATTCATCTATCTCATTGGTGTCCAATATTATATTCAGTGCTGTAAAGTTAAAAAATAGGAGCCAATTGGAGGAGTGGTTGATTTTGGTGCACCAAGCATGCGATTGCGCCATTGCAATCTTTATTATTCATGCACTGTGCACTTTGTCATAATTAGGAATTGTGGTTTAAAAAACTTTTCTCTTCCATTTACAGATCATTCACTGACCTTGGACGAGACCACGCTCTGTTCTCTATGGCTTCACCAGCTAATGACAACGAGTTCTTGATTTTTTATGTCGGCCGAATGAAGTCTCTGGCCCCCCATGTCCACAAAGCTATAGCTGTTTATCTGGGACTTGACCACGTTCCCAACAAATGGTACTCCATTTGCACTACGTGGAACTCCAAAACAGGAATGGTGCAGCTGTGGGTTAATGGGCAGCCACTGACCAAAACGTTTATTGGACCCACTGTTAATGGAAATCCTATCATCATTTTGGGGTAGGTACAGTATGTCCTTTTGTGAAACATTTAACTATTGATTAACTGTACTGTACATATGTGTGTACGTGTACCTGTTATATTTACAGGAGCAAGATAAGTATGGTGGTGCTTTTGATCATACACAGTCGTTTGTGGGGATGATGACTGATGTCCACATGTGGGACTATGTGATCGTATCCTGTGAGATCCAGAAGTACGCAGAAGAGCTCAGCTTCACTCCGGGCAATGTGGTCAACTGGGCAGCACTGAACTTTGAGGCTAAGGGGAATGTGTTTGTTGAAAATAAACAAGTGAGCTGCATCTCAGCGTGCTTACTGTGATCCACAACGTTCAGTGGATATACTGTAAATAGATTGCATTCACATTCTGTAATTTTATGGTGATATGAGGCCAATGTTACTCTATTGACAGTAAAACAAGGCCACCAACGTTCAATCTAATTAATCTAGGTCCTCAAAAATTCTGTAATAATCACAAGCCCATAGCAAAGACTGTTCTTACTAGGGAAATTGTATATAAGACGTAGGTGTGGTTTTGATTCCCTCAGTAGAGGTTAGAGTTTAAATAAACCAGCTTGTGTTAAACCAGTCCCACTTTTGATTACAACATGAGAGAAGCTTCTGAAGCTAAAAGCAAAACTCAATCAACCCCATCCAGTTGACAAGTAATAATAATAATAATAATACATGCAACTTATATAGCGCTTTTAAAGGACACAAAGACGCTTTACAGGCGAAAACAAAATAAAAGACAAACAATGGGGCAGAGGGTAAAATAGCAGAGGTTATGGGTTGTAAAGTAAATGTCTGCAATGGAGAATTGTTGGATTACTGAGAGCCTACACAATCCTACACAATCCCCCCCACCACCTATTTCATTAAAAGAAGTGGAGTTTCACTTTCCTTTTCGGATTATAGACCCAGTAATTAAAAATATATTTGTCAAGGTCAGGGCACCTGTGTTTTAAATTATGAACGTTTTAATCCTAATTTGAGCTATTCCATGTCTCAATTTTAACCCATGTGACTCTTGTGAATGCAATCTATTATTAGTACAACTACATTAATCATTGTAGACTCCTTGTACAATATACTCTTTTTTTAATGATTGTTGGTAAATTGCATTTCCTCTGCATGTTAAACCTTTCATGTCAATCAGAATAATAAAGCATTTCATAAAGACACAAGACTTGTCTTTGTTTAATGCAGATGAAATATGACCAAATATACAGACCTAAACATATTTGGCACTGATGAAATTGATATTTCTTTTTCAAGCAGGGGTGTCCATTGAGTCTGCTTTTGTTTGCATCAATTGTTTATATTCCCATACATTTACTTAGAGATGAAATGTTTTAAGATAAGCTAGACAAGAGAAGACTTTATTGATCTCACAATGGAGAAATTTACTTGTTAAAACAGCTCTTAAGATCACACGGAAGATGATAAATTTGCACATGGGTAATAATAAATTATAGAAAACATCTCTCAATAAACTTGCTAACTCCAACATTTATGGAACTTTATATGGAATTTTGTATTTTCATCTTCTTAAAAGCTTTAATTGTTTTAGACTATACTCATCTGGACACAAGGAGGGAGAAGATTATGTGCTTTGTATAAAATTACTAATGTATTTAGGTCAACAAGATCATGTATTTTCAGAATCTGTAGCTCCACAAAAATAGGATTTGTTTGTGCATAAGTCTGCTTTGGGAGTTTTTTTTTTTTTTTTTTAATGAAAATAGGGTTGATATTAGATCTATAGTTGTTTCCCCATATTTCTACACCATAGTTTAAGTAAGGTAGAACAAGGGAGTTATATAGTAAAAGAAGTGAGTTTTTATCTAATAACATGCTCATTTTGCAGATCACAGCTATCGTTTTTGCCATTTCTTTCTTTATCATGTTTATACAGTGACTTCCAATTTAGTTTTCCATCAATGGTGACTCTTAAAAATGTATTTGTGAAAACTCTTTCTATTTTTGTACCCTCAATTTTGATTGTGGAATACTCATAGTCATTTTTCTGTTTCCAAAAATAATAAATATATTTTTTATTTAGATTCATTAAAAGTTTGTTTATATCAAACCATTTTTTCAATATCGTGAGCTCATTTTCTACTTTAAAGGGACTCAACAGAGGTCTCCATTTTCCATTTTCATACTCGTGACTGCCACCCTGGCCGTCCGCGTAACTGCAGTCTTCATATTAAGCTTGTGAATGATAGTGGCAATTGAGTGGGATAGGTGTGGGCTCACAGTACAGCGCGGGATATTGCTGGAGCATGTAGGGGGTGGAAAATATACTATTTTTTAAATTTTAACTTCCGTAGAGTCTCTTTAACAAGGAGCTGTCGCTAACCCACATAAAACATAGATATAAGTCTGAATACATGTATTAAAAGTAATTTCAAGTACTGACCAGTGATGAAACACTGGCCTCATGTCAGAGCCCTGTGGATAAAGCTCCTTCCGAGCCCTGAGAACTCTGCGACGGCCAGAAGGAAGTGTTTCAAAAAGGCACTGTCCTGGGTGTCAGCTGTCAGAGCAGATTTTCCAGGCTCTGTTCCTGAGACAAGTGGAGTAAATCTGCTCAAGAGGAGGCAGAGGAGCGCCAATGATCCTCTCTGCAGACTTCACCAATCGCTGCAGGTCCTTTCTGTCCTCTGAGGAACAGCTGGAGAACCACACAGTGCACCCGTATGTGAGCACACTTTCAATGGTGCTCCGGTAGAAGTTGGTGAGGAGGCTCTGTGATAGAGCTCTTCTCCCTGAGGGACCACAGGAAGAAGAGCCTCTGTTGTCCCTTCTTCACCAGCTCCCTGGTATTTGTCCCCCATGATAAGTCCTTGGAGAGACAGACGCCAAGATATTTGAAGCTCCTCACCTGTTCAACCTCCTCCCCGTTTATCCTCAGACTGGTGCGGCCTCCTAAAGTCAATAACAAGCTCCTTTGTCTTGTTTGCATTTAGAAGCAAGTCATTGTCATAGCACCAGTCTGTGAGTGCTCTGTAGGCTCTCTCATGACAGAAATGTTTTATGTTCCCATTTATTTACTTAGAGATAAACTTATCTCACTCAACCGAGCCTTACCAAAATGCTTTGTTATGGCTGAAATCATCCTCCGTTGGACATGTGCTCTTCATCCCTTTGTAAAATTCTTCTACCTTGCTATGATATGCAGTGTTTGCAAAAGTCACTCTGATGACAGTGGTATTAATGAAAATGTGATCTAGTTTATCCAAGATTTAGTCATATAATTCATTTGAGCTTTAATCTAATTTTAGTCGACTAAATCGAAAATGAATTTGGTCAACTTGATCCGGTTTCATTTCTATTACTGTATTCATATTCTCTGCTTCATGGAGCTTCTCCCACATGAACAAAGACCTGTTCCTTTGGCAGTGAATTTAAATGATATGAGGCTCTTTCTATCTGTGCCACTGAAGTACACACGTCTTTCGTCCCTTCAGTTTTTATGAGTTGACAAAAATATATTGACATTTTAATCATAGTAAAGCTATAATCAAAATGTCCAGATATGCTCTTGTCTCATTAACCTCTCATTATTTTAAACAAATTTGATATGAATAGTCAGCAAAACAAATTAATTTTAGTCAGAAATATTAATTTGACTTAAAAATGATGACAAAATATTTTAGCCAACGGAATTAACAACACCTCAAACTGATGAGGTATTTCTTGCTGCCAATTCATAATACTTGACTTGAGTAAGAAAAATGTAAAAAAAAAATACATCAAATGTGTAGATTATTTAAAGAACGATCACTGATTGTGAGCATTAAAATATTTTCTTATTGTTAAAAAAAAAAGTTTCAGATCGTTGTGCATTGGGTCTGTGTAAAACTTTAGAATAAAAGTCTTTCCAAAAGCATCATTATTATCATTTTATTTGGCTACTCTTTAGATGGAAAGTTACTAAAGAATATGTATTATGTATTAAGATCCAATGTTATGTTTCCTTCCAATGTTTTTGTATTGGATTTTTGACCTTTAGCAATACAAACACTCTTAAGCAATGGCATTTTCCCCCAGTGAAGACATGTTTTGATTTGACGTCAGTGAAAGTGTACGTATATAAGCCTGCAAGATCAAGAGTGAAAACAGAAAACTTAGAGACGAGCACGGACCAGTAACAAGGTAAGAATATTCTGTGTGTTTGTACTGAAGGGGGTGGATAGCATTGTAGTATTAAACAATTTATTTCTGTTTACATGTTCAGAATTGCAAGCAGTCAAGGTAACACTTGTTGAACTTGTCTAAAAATTTGAATAGTGTCAAATGTACTTGATGTGATGTGTTTATTGCAACAGATGAAGCTGTGGATATTCCTTGTGATGCTGGTCTCAAATGCAGCAGCCATTCAAGGTATACATTTGGGTGCTCACAATAAAAACATTTAAAACCGTGAATACAGTAAAATAACATGAATAATTTAACCATATCATCTTCATTCAGATATGACTGGAAAGGTTTTCACTTTCCCTCAAGAAACTAGCTCTGCTAATGTGAGACTGGATACTGGACATGCCAGCTTCAGTGCAGCTACAGTCTGCCACAGGTAAATCATTTTAATTTACATTCAACAAGCTAAATCAGACTATTCTGGTTGACGGCTACATTGTCAAAACCTTTGTCAAACTCACTCAACCACATATTATAGTTGTGTCACTGAGCAGGATAATTTAAACACCTACATGTGGGAGAAAACAGGATAAGATGAATGCATTTCACCTCACAAAATATGAATGCTTCCCACGCCAGAATCATTTAACATTCAATAATCATCTTGTACTCCTTCATACTCTAAACCAAGTGACTTTACAACTTTGATTAAATTTTGATAAATTGCCCAGTCCTAGTGGCAAAATTGACTCCCTCCCAGTATTGTTTTATTTTTTTTTTCCAAATGAATTGCAATCAAGTTATCTTCCCTTTCCAGATCCTTCACTGACCTCACACGAAGCCACGCCCTGTTCTCTTTGGCTACTTCATCTAAAACCAATGGGATATTGACTTTTTATGACTCCCAGAAGAAGATTGTATCTCCCCATTTGCTCGATGTTAAACTTGAGTTCGGAGGACTTGACTACGCTCCCAATAAGTGGTATTCGATGTGCACGACATGGGATGGAAGCACGGCACTGGTGCAGCTGTGGTTTAATGGGCAGCCACTGACCAAAAAGTCTGCTGGGCACACTCCCGGAGCTGCCATGACTGGACAGCCTATCATTGTGTTGGGACAGGTATGTTGTGTGCCTCAAATTACTGTATACAGTGCTTGACAAATTTATTAGACCACCACCCAGTATAAGGTGTTTGCCAATGCTGCCATAATTTAACAGTATTTCTGTTTACCAAAATATCTTTTTATGTTTCTATAATGGTTAATCCACCAGTATGCGCAAGGTCTTTTTATAAAAACAATGTCTTTAATGCAAAAATATAACTATTGTTGCTATCCGTAAATTTTCTTGTTGAATGTTTTCCAAAAATGCATAGTCTCATCCAAAGCAAGTCTCTGGGAACAGCTACAAACTATTTGGATCTCAAAAACAAAAGAGACTGTGCAGCACTGCATAAAAACAATGCCAGCAATAATGCAAGCTGTTATCAGGGCCAAAGGTGACCATACAAAATATTGACTGTAGAATTATTTGTTATTTTCGGTTACGGTTATATTCTTAATGAATTACAATGAAATTGTTAATTTGAAACAAGTTTTCGATGTAGTATTTATAGTATAGTTATTTGTGTTTTCTTGTTTTCATGACAGGTGGTCTATGTGTTAAGCACTGTATGTATAGAAATTAGGCTATAATATTATACTAAATCCAGATCATGTATTTATTTTATAATTGTTTGTAAAATAAAAGCAAAGTCCCATTACTGAGTGGTGTATTTCAACATGTTTTATTTATTACACTTTGTCTATAAAAAAAACAAAAAAAACAAAAAACCTTTATTTAACCAGGAAAGTCCCATGAGATTAAGAACCTCTTTTTCAAGGGAGTCCTGGAGTCCTTCTGTTTGTAGAAGGGGTTTAATCACATATCTATTTTAGTGCATCAGAAATATTAAGTCACATGTTATTGATCAAATTGATTCAACTTTAGTTTTATTGGCGTCACCTATAGATTATGGTAATACAAATCTAGAACATTGTTTTGAAATGGAGATATCTGCTTTTGCAAATGAAGTGTTTTACGGCACACAGTCATGTTCTTCTGCACATTCTTGTACTCTGCAGTGTAAACCTGTGAAATCCCTGTTTTGTTTGCAGGACCAGGACAGTTACGGCGGTGGTTTTGATGTTAAGCAGTCTTTCGTGGGGACGATAACTGATGTCCACATGTGGGACCATGTGATCTCACCCTGCGAGATCCAGAAGTACATGAATGAGCTCCGCTTTACTCCGGGCAACGTAATCAGTTGGGCAGCTCTGGACTTTCAGACTAGTGGCAATGTGTTGGTCGATAACAAAATGGAAAGCTGCAATTCAATGTGGTTAAAGTGATCCACAATTTACAAAGGATGAAATTGCATTCACATTTTATAATTGAATAACGTGAAAATGTCAGATGAATGCAATCAGAGTAGATCCACTTTAATTTTCTTGTATTCTATTTGTGGGTGTCATTTAGTAGTACAATCTTAAGTTGTATCCCCTTGTAATCATTTTCTACTCCTTGTACAATATACTCATTGAATAATAAAGCAGTTCATAAACACATGAGAATTGTGTCTTTGTTAGATTAGATCCGAACATATTCTGCACTGGTAAAATTGATCATTCTTTTGCAAACAGTGTGTATTGCTTGCTTATTTTCACATGTTATATCAATTAATAAAAAAGCCATGAGCATGATATTATATTTATCTTGTCAAGCGGGTTTGAAATGAAGTGGTCTTTTCATTATTTTGGTGGTTATGTTGATGGGTGAGGTGGTGTTAGCATGTGACACTGAGGCTCTGGCAAAAGGTAATTTTGTTGTGAATATGCCAAAGCAATAATGTATGGCAATTTGTCTTCACGGCAGCTCATAACACAGAGCTCAGAAATGAAGAAAATGGTAAGGCTCTGCGTCATACTGGAGCTGTGGTTCAAAGGTATCACTGTTATTGGTGGCTTGGTCAGGAGTCTATAAATATATTAAGTTGGTCTATATAACAATCCAACAGTTACATTATGTAACTTTGCTCTCACCTGTGCAGGGTTGTACTTTGAATCCGCTTTTGTTTGCACACAATTGTTTTATGTTCCCATGCATTTACTTGGTAAAGAGATGGAGATGATATATTACTCAACTGGGCCTTACCAAAATACTTTGTTATGGTTGAATACATCCTTCCTTCGGCATGTGCTCTCCAATCTATTCTATCTCTTTGTAAATAACATTCTACTAGCATGCTGCGATATTCAGTGTTTACAAAAGTTAATCTCTGTTGACGGCTATTGTGCGTAGTTCAATTTGCGTTATATAAAATAAGGACCAGCATTCAAAAATATAGTTTAAGAAAGTTTATTGCCTAATTACAATGCAGAGCGAGGAGTATAGCTCCTCGCCCCTGCTCAGCCCAAAAACAACAACGCACACTTTTTCAGTCTTTTGCATATATGAGTCCGGACCTCCTGGTCTCGCCCCGCACTCCATCCCTCGAAGATGACGTCACGATAACATCACGTGGGCTTGATCTGTAGTACCTCCTGTGACGACGCTTTGAAAAGAACCAGATGTAAAACTCCCCAAAACACTCTATTTCCACCTTTAACCTAACTAAATCTAGTTAATGGAAACAAGTCAAACCATAGCCCCCTAAATCAGAAGCTCCAGACAGGTTTAGCCATCTAACCAAAGATCGAGTTCACCAGGAGTTCAAGTCAAATACAAAAATCCCTTAAAGTAAAATATCAATTATTACATTAGTAAAATATCTTTGTGGACACATTTTCATACAAATATTATTCACAACACGGCGGTATTTATGAAACTTTGATTTGGCCTTAAACCAAATAAGTCTTTCCCGGTGCATACACATAATGAACACTTGACTTGAGAAACATCTTGTAAAATAGAAATAAACTGTTAAAATGTGTGCATACAATAAAAGAAAGGATTGCTGATTCAATAGGTGAGCATTAAAACGTAAATTTTGAAAGCAAGAAAATTGGTTTCTCACATTTCAAAGAAAGACAAACAAGTTTCAGGTTGTTTCTTAGGCTTGAAAGTTACACAAAAATAAGCTTTTTTTTTTAATTCAGCGCCAATGTATTAAGATCAGGTTGAATAGGAAAGCCACCAGACTTCCAACATCCAGTTCCCACTTTCCTCCCAATGTTTTTTTTTACCTTTAGCAATGCAAACAGTCTTAAGCAATGGGATTGTTGTTTGCCAGTGAAGACGTGTTTTGATTTGGCATCAGTGAAAGGGTATGTAAGCCTATGAAGAAACAGACAATTCAGAAACAAGCACAGACCAGCAACAAGGTTAGAACATTCCATGCATTTGTACTGAAGGGGGTGGATAGCATATTCAGTTCATCAGTGCTTACATTCTCAATCAAAAACAGTGACGGTAACATTAGATGAAGCTGTGGATATTCCTTTTGATGATTCAAATGCAAGCAGCCGTTCAAGGACTACATGTGGGTGCTGAAAATAGATAAAGCGAATACAATGACATCTCAACATTATCCGTCTTCATTCAGATATGACGGGAAAAGTTTTCACCTTCCCTCAAGAAACTAGCTGTGCCCATGTGAGACTGAATGCTGGATATGATGGCCTCAGTGCGCTGACAGTCTGCCACAGTTAAATCATTTAAATTGTTATCCAAGTTATATCATACAGCGTGAGCCAAAGAGGGGCATTCCTCACGGTGATGAATTCTAGCTCGGTAACAAGTAGAATTTGACTGTGTCCTTGTTATCTTCCAAATCCATCTACCCTAATATGATATACTTTGTTAATGCATTTACAGGTTTTTTTTTATTTATTTATTTATTTAATAGGGACAGTACATATTAATGAACATAAAATATGTAAATATGTCAGATTCTAGCCATAGGCTAATTTCCATCTGTAGTCCCTAGACAGGCTGATGTGAAAAATCACATGAAACATTTAACAGTCACAAAAACAACACAACATAAAATATACAGGACAAGGAACAGGAGGATCACAAAATACATTCACTTCACATTCACAAGAAACACTGGGGTCACAAGTAAAAACAGTGACGAGAGACTGGACAAAGGACAGAAAAGAAAAGGGGCGGGCCAAACCTAACAGCAGACTGGGTTTACATCCACAGACTCAGATGGAGTCAGTTAAAGGAGGGCAAACAGATCAAGAGGAATGATACATTTGAATAAGTTAAATTAATCAGTTATTAATCGGTTCTTTCTTTCTTTAACTACTTTAGTTTTTTGCATGTTAAATGGTCACATTTTTACCAGCTCCAGGGTTCCAGGGCCAATTGTTTTTAGGGTTTCGTACCAGAAACTTACCAGAAACCACATACTGTACAATTGATCCTGGACAGTCATAGAGGCTGCTGTGATGGAAATTAAAGGTGCCATGCTGCATCCATACAGCCACTGGGTGACTGAAAGGTCAAATATGCACAAACAGTCTTTAAGTCTTTGTAAAATGCTCTGACAGAATATTACACTCACATTGAAGTGTATTTCTATGTTATTTATTTTTATTTAATAATATCATAATCATAATGAGGTTATAAATGACATAATTTGACCAAAGATGCTAAAACCAAACATCTTTTCATTGTTAGTGCTCTCTAATGTTGATGGGTGCAGTGCTGTGTGACACTGTGGCTCTGGTAAAAGTTCAGATTGTTGTGAATTTGTCAAAGCAGTTTGTTTGATCATTTGTCTTCATGACAGCTCAACACTGAGCTCTGAAATTAAGAAAACTGTTGCTCTGTATCAGACTGGAGCTGTGACTGAGCGGCATTACACTCTGGTGCAGAGATCTAAAATACTGGAAAAGTTTTTTTCCTGTATTTTTCAAATCTTCTAACATGTCATTTTGCAAAGTAAAACATTTGACCATCTTTCAAAATCTCCAAAGAAATCTTATTTTAAGTCTTATTATTATTATAATTAGTCTTTTTAATGGCACAAGCGGAAGCTGTCTGGCACTGGACCTGTGTGTGGACCAGAGGTTACATTAACTGAAAATTCTCTGTCAATTTTGATTTTGATTTTGAAAATCAAGCCATCGTCATCTTTTGAAAGTTTTATACACGTTTTAACACACCAAATATATTGCTCACAAATTATATTTAGATTTGCATCCATTTATCCTGTACTCTGTGTTTTCTTACATGTATAATACTAGGTATATAATTAGAGGTTAATTAATGAAGGATAAAAATAGCTTATGAGAAAAATGATCCTTAGCGAAACCACTGGTGTGGACTCTAAATCAGAAAATATGGCAGCACAATAAAACATTTGTGATGAAACTCTGTAATCTATGCAGCAGACAGATTTATCAGATTTATACTTAATCTGACCCCAGATCAGAGGCCTTGTAAGGTTTATGGAGGTCATGTGACTAGTATCTCGACCTCATGTTACTCCTCTGTTGAGAAAGCTCTGAATTTTCACTAAATTATCATGATTTGGCTTGGTTCAAGTGGACTTTGTAAAGCTCCCAATCAAATCCATTTGGCTTTCCTCATAAAATGTATGTTTACTCTTTATAGTTTAGCCCTGAATCAGATATATAGAGCTTGTTGGTTTTTGGTTATTTTGGTTTGATAAATCTATGAGTTGGTTTGTCTGAAAATATACCTAAACCTAGCCCTAACCCTAACCTTAAAGATTTCCCTGTTCCTAATCTTAATTTTTGTCATGACATCTCAAGTTTTCAAAGCAGGCCGTCTCTCCCGAGCCGACTATCTAGCACAACTGACCCCTGATTGGCTGGCTGTAACATTGGTCCTGGGCAAACAACTTTAACATTGGCCCTGGACTCTTAATTACTTGGTGATATCAGATCCTGCGTAGTACCAATTTATTCCTGGTTTAGCCCTTACCTGGTTCAGTCCCATTTCACTTCTGGCTCAGACCTGATTGAGTTCATTTTAAACCCGCTTTACCTTTTGTTCAGACCTGCTTTATTCCTGGTTTAGTCCTGGTTCAGACTCTATCGCACACATCACAGGCAGTCCCTCAGTAACCGTGTTGTGGTGTTGCACAGCAGCTGCATATTAGCGGCATTAGATCTGAATCCATCTGGACACAGCTCTATCAACAACGCTCTGATTAGAAACTGACAGAATACTGAGCCACGGGGGACGGCGGGAAATCGAAATGCAGCTTTTATATTGATCTTCACACATTATCCGTACAAACAACAGATCTCTTATCGATGGCCATTTACTCCAATATGTTTACATGCTCAATTGTATGTAACCTGTACTTGTTGTGGACGCAATTTGTTTAATAACCATTTTAAGGGCGTGATGCAATTTTTCATCGCTTGAGATGCCTGTTCTCGGATCACAAATGGGAACAATCCTCTGCCACACATATTTGTTGACAGGCGGATCTTCTTCTATTTGTTCTTGCATAGCTTTGTTCTCACCGATCAAAACTGGACCTACTTTATTGTTTCTAAAAGCGCGTTCGCACTGCCCTCTATTTCGCCGTCTTTTGTACTTTCCCATCTGCTCGTCTTCTGATGTAAACGAAAAGGGGATTTCCTGGCAGTCTGTGAACTCCACTCCAGCAGTTTTTACTCGAGTGTCATGATTGTCTTTGTCCTTAATGCCAAATAAACATGATTTTTACAGTATGTTTGGACAAGTCGACACTCAAATTCAGTGAGTGTTGTTTTATAAGCACAAAAGCGACACTGAGCCACTTACAGTAAAGACATATGTCCAGTAAAAAACATGCTTATTGAACTGCTATTTCAATATGGCTTTAAAGTGCATATGACATATTAGACAAACATTTCACCAAAACATAGTTAACACAATTGTGATGCGCCATGGCTTCCAGGGACAGTTGCCAGCACAACATCCAAGCAAAATAGCACAGAAGTGATTTTCGTTTTTTTTGCTGAATCTGTTAATTGAGATCACAGATAAGCCTCTCCATGTTTCAGATAACAGTATTGATATCTTTAAAAGCATACATTTTGTGTTTGAAATCAGGTGTATTCTCAGGATATTCAGTGGCCGTGTGCTGCGACACAGTTCATTTCCATACTGGACATTCACGTGTGATAATTTCCGACAGTATTCTTCTAGTAAAAAGCTTAAATTGCTTACCTTGCGTTGTCTTCATCCGAATAATTCTCCCTTAGAAGTCCCAATACGTCCTTTTCTGTCGTTGCCACAAGCTGATGTTTCTTTAGCGAGCTGCGGGAGCCTTCGAGTCTCTGGGCCCTGGTCCCGCGAAGATCTGCGCAAAATCTCGGCCCATGTTTATGAAGTCTCCTGCGATGTTTACCCCCTTTTTCACAAACGTTGTCTCTATGAATGTGGCATAGAAAACAAAATATTCTTAGCCCCACTTCACCACCAACTGCTTGACTGGCAGTCGCTTCAGCCAATGACAAAATGGACAACGGAAATGAGATGTAAATGAGGCCAACTAAGAGAAGACTTATCTCAGATTTATCTTTTCCAAAGTGCCTACCTTCAAATGGCCATATCTTCTCCAAATATTATCAGATTTCCATGTGTTACACATTGCTGGAAAGCTTAGAGACTGCACTTTCAGAATCTGTGAATAACTCAAAATCCCCTAGAATTGACTTGTGTCCCTGGTTCCTGCGGCTGGTCACAATTATACTTAAGATTTGGCAACAAAACAAACAAACAAAAAAATGACCTACTGTACTCTTCCCTGGTTTGACATTTTTTATGATATTTATTATTTTATTTCCTTATTGTACATGGGCACTGGAAGTAGAGGTGAGCAATCCATTACTGTTGCCGTGCCGACCGTATGAGAAATGAAATGTGATGATTTTATTGTGTGATGCATGAAGACAGATGTTTTTATTATTATATTTTAAGATATCCATTTATTGATTGAAATTGTTTACTCATGAACATAGAATGCCTTTGTAATTGTTTCAATTTTTAGAGAAAGAAATGAGCAAGCAAGCATTGTCTGGAACCTTCCCTCTATGTATGTCACTAACATCTTTATTAAAATGATACTTCCCTCAAGTCAGGCTAAAATTAAGACTTTACACAAATATTATCCAACAAAATAAGTCAATTACCAAAAAGAATTAAAACCTCATATGCAATTTCATGTCTAATTAAGCAGAAAAACTGTGTGACATAACAAAGTAAACGATCTTGATTTTCAGTTTGATTTGATTTCTTCACATCTTTTACTAAACAAGAGGTAGACCTTGTAAATAAACCTCAACTACAATATTTGTTTTTGTCTCCACGGTGCTTTGTCACGGCTTACGTCTGTGAACATCCTTCACTGACTTCAAAGTCCCTGACCAATTTTATTAGCATCATTTAGATTAGGTGTCGGTTTTCATTAAACTCATGGCTGGGAGTCCCTAACCCTCAGCGTCGGGACAGTCTTTTCCTCCGGTTTTCAGTTCAAGAAAAACAATCACACATGCCAAAAATATCAGCTCCTGACTGATCTACGGGAGTTAAAATACAGCGTGCACACTTACTGTTATAAAGTGGCACTATATTTAAAACAGTAAGTGAGCAGTGTGTGTGTGTCTTTACTGTATCAAGTGGCGGCGAAATTTCGTTGTCACTGATACAATGACAAAGATTCTATTCTAATCTACAGTAATAATTAATTCTAACATCTCAAGTAACAACTCGACCGACACGCTCCTCCTCTCGAAGGCAGTGTAGTGTTCCAAAATGTAAAACTGCATTCGCACAATCAGCTTTCTCATATAAAGCAATTAAAGAATGGAATAATGTCCCAACTGAACTCAAAAATGAAACAAGCTACAATACTTTCACCTGTGAACTGAAAAAGTGGCTGTTGAGTGGCCAAACCTGTCAGCACTGATTGAAGTTAATGTGTTTTTTATTTAATGTTTTAATATAGTTGTACATAATCTGTAGCTGCTAAATACTGCTACTTTGTGTTGCACCTTACATTTGCACATATACCATTTGCTGCTAAATGATAATTCTGTTGAAAATTGCATACTGTGAATGGTACGTTGGTAACTTGCACTTTTTTAAACTGTATTTTAATATGTAAATGTTTAATGATTGTATTGTTGGGGACTACGGATGGAAATTAGCATGTTGCTAAATCTGGTGCAGCCATCTTTTTAATGTAACTGCACATTGTCCCTCTAAATAAACTAAATAAATAAAATAATCCCCATTGAATGCTTGTGGAAGTAAAAATTCCATCCAATAATACACATAGACCAGGCCTCGGCAAACGGCGGCCCTCCAAACAATCTGGTCTGGCCCACTGGAAATGTCCCACAATGAGAAATAATAACGGGCCACTTTCAACGCACCGCGGCGGCTACATAATAATGAATTCTTGCTGACTAGAATGTAATCCAACAGCTGTGAGTCAGAGCTATAGTCCATCCTTTTGTTTTGCGCATATTAAGCAGCCATGTGCTTCTGTTGTGTGCTTAGCATCAAGCCTTTGAAGTATTAACGTAAAACTGAAAGGCCTTTAGAGCCAAAGGGGCTGAAATAACATGTGTCTGTCACTGTGAGAGTTATAATAATACAGCAGTTTAGTGTTTTTTAGGGGTTAAAAGTTGGAATATAGTTCAAAACATTATATATTAAATGCTGTTTGAGCAATTATAGTAATTCATTTTCATGTATTCATCCAAAAGTTTTAATATATTTGTTGATGGTGTGGAGCCTGATATTTTCATTTTTTGAAGTCTGTGAAAATGTTACTTTTACTTATATTTACTTCTTGAGCCAGAGCAGGAATGTAGGTGGGTTGGACTAGCTCCATTACCTACTGCCATTAGCCATAGAATATAGCAACACCAAAAAAAGATGTTTTAATTGGGAATAAATGAGCATTACAATTGCACAGCAATATGATGTGGGTGGCTGAGTGGGGTAGCACTCTCGCCTCACAGCAAGAACTGTAAAAATGAGCTTGCAAATGAGCTTGAATTCAGAATATTTCACTGTATTTTGAGTACTTTTGATTTGCCATGTAAAACTATCTGCCAATGGAACGATTATTTTTGCGCTTAAATTAAGAAAAAACAACAAACTTTGATAATAAATGTAAATTTATTGAATCTGTATGCATTTTCTTATTTTAAGTGCACAGATACTTGTTCGTTGGCGGATGACTTTACAAGTGGCAAGTGAAAACAAGTCAAAATAAGTTCAAATATTCTGAATTCACGTAAATTTAACTTTTCAAGGCATCACTTTTTACATTGGCCCTGGCTTGAATTGTCCCACAACTGCTCTCAACCGCTGTAGTGTACAATGTGGCTCAGTGTCGCCTTTTGTACAATGGAAAATGGGGAGAACTGTGGTTTTCTACAGAATGGAAAATAGTTTAGATTAATAGTTTACATTGCTGCTTCCGTAAATACCTGATGTGTTTCCTTCCACTTAATTGGATGCATCTCTCACATGATATTGACAAAACCACAGATAGCACCTTACAGTATGATCTTGGTGTTGATTATCGAAGTGTCTTTGTGTCTTATTGAATTTCTTTTATTATTTATTTATTTATTTATTTGAACAGGGACAGTGCACAATAAACATTAACCTCAGAAAGGAGAGATAAACATTAACATTAACCTCAGAAAGGAGAGATAAGGTTAACAATAATTGTTTTAAAGGTCACAATAATTGAAAGAGACCCGCATTAGCTAATAAAACCTCTGCTCCTCAGGTGTCCTCTTGGAAGGAAAAAAGCCATAACGTACATGAGTCAATTTGTGCAGTATAGTTGCTTAATTTGATTAGCAGATTTCATGCAGGAATAATCATTTGACTCAGCGTTTCTCAGCTATACAAAGTTCTTTCCCTCGTTTGCCTGCCACTTGTGATTTATACCCCCCTGATTCGCGGCGGTGCTTTGTTGAGACGTAGTGTTTGAGCTGAAAAGATGAACTGCCCGACTGTGCACGGATATAATCTTTTATTGGGAATTGCACCGAGCGAACTGAAATTGCTTTGGGCGAAACTTTGAACCCGGCCGCTGCACGAAGTGACATATCTTCTTCATTCGACTATTACAGGATCTAAGACAGGGCACGACGGAAGAGGCAAAGCGTTAGGAGATAAGGCGGACGAGGGAAGGCTGAAAAGTTACAGTTTCTAAGCACGAAAGAGTAAATAAAAGATGAAAACAGTTTGTTTTGATGCAGATAGGTCATTATTTTAGTGATTAGCTTTATTTTCTGTTGTGATAGTTGCACTGATTATTGCAGGGCTGCCAAAAGGGCGGCCTGGGGTCCAAATTGCGGCCCGCAGACTAATTTTGGTTGGCCCTCACAGGATTCTTGTTGAGTTGGTACACAACACATGACATAAACACATTTCACAACTAGCAGGGTCACGTTTTAGTGTCACTGTCACTGAAATCCAAGAAAAGTAGCCTTCAAACTCATGAAATTGACAAAATACTTTATATAATCAATAAGTAAGGATATGGTAATTTTTATCAACACATTTTAGATCAATATGGCGTTGTCTGACCAAAAAAGTGTATTAAACAGACCCCCCCTCCCCGTTTTTTTTTTTTTACCAGGAAGGGCTTCTGTTGTAAAATCAATAGCAAAGAAAAGAAGGCACCCACCATAGAATTACATTGCGCTCCGATGCACACATTAGCCGTTAGCATTAGGGAAAGGTAATCTTGTTTGTATAGCGCTTTTCATATGACACAGTCACACCCAAAGCTTCACACATGAAAGGGAGGGGGCTCATTCACTCCATGCTGATGGTGGTAAGCTACATTTGTAGCCACAGTTTCCCCTGGGGTAGACTGACAGAAGTGAGGCTGCTCACATCTGCACCACCGGTCCCTCTGACCCCCACCAACCACACACACATAGGGATTGGGTGAAGTGTCTTGCCCAAGGACACAACTCAGTCTGCACCTGCAGGAGTCAGGATTCGAACCCCGACCTTCCGACCATGAGACGACCCGCTCTACCATCTGCGTCACTTTATGGTCTGGATGTTTTCAGCTGCGTTCAACCCATCTGTCACATGTGTGATGTCAAAGCCTCAGAAATCAATAAGTGAATGAACAGACCTTTTGAAATTTTACTTATGATTATAAATTTTATGTAAAAGTGGCATCTGAGCTAAATGATAAGTCATCTCGGTGAAGTTTTCTGCCTAATCGAGGGCAGGATGTGCATTCTATGGCCTCTAAACCTATTATGATATGTTAAAGATAGGGAAATCAAAGAAATTATATAAATATCATAAAACGGACTTGACATACCTCGCCATACTTTTATATAGGGACATTTGAATGGGGGAGAGAACCTTTGTTTCGAGTCCAGGAAGTTTAAGCTAGCTCGGCATACATTTTTGGTGCAACAGGCTCGGACAGCTAAGGCCATTTCTATGATTTCTACTTGAAACACTATAGCCAAAACATTATGATCTGACTGCATTGTTTAAGCTGTATGCAATTGGTTATCATTCTCCTTTTTCATCAGGTTGGTATGTGGCAGACAGACAGTGCTCCATAACTGCGCTTTTGGTGAGATTGTATTTATGCATTACGCAGAAAATCTGTCGATGTTTCCCACGACAGATGCGTGGGAGAGTCCGGCACTAAACTCCAGTCTTTACAGAACACCCACTCGCGTCTGCTCCTTCAGTATGGAGATTTCTGAGAGAGTGAGGTTTCCGGGAGTTTCTATATAATCAAGCAATATTATGTTCGATTTGAAAAGGATGAAAATAGCTGTTGCAGTTGCCAAGGAGCGTGGAAAAAAACACTGTGGCACCAGGAGTGAGATACACAGGCTACAATAGGTCGATTATGTGTGCGTGCAATCAATGTGGAGAAAATGTTAGATGCTACTTCTCAATTGAAAGCATTTTAAGGTTATTCTGGACATACGCAGCTACAGTTCTTTCAGTCTGAATCTGACGCAGATCACATGGCTATTTTTAAGTCGAGGCAAATCTGAGCTTCACGACGAACTTGCAACTTCACCATGAGCTCATTTTGTATGTGATTCAAAGGGACAGTGAGAGTTGATGATTAATTTCTTGGAGTATTTATATCACTCAGTACTTTTTAGTTCTTACTTGAATACAACATTTGATGACTATTTTTCATAAATAGAGTGTAAATAATGATGGAGGTATAATTGGCTAGTTCTTGGTGAAGCCAGTTAGCATACAGGGGCTGGCTCCAGAACTGGAAGCTCCTATTGACTTTCCATGTAAACTTTTTGGCCCTTCAACTCATTATTGAAATAGTCTTGTTAATATAAGCCTAAAGTGCTTGTCTTACCATGCGCAACACCACCCTGTTGAAAGTCTTTTAATATTTTCAACATTAAAAGAGAACATAACTCCACCAAATATTATGGATTTGGCTTCAAAAATTCAACATGGCGGCGTTTCAAATGCTAGCATGAATTGGCTTCATTAGCCCTCGCTGAACGCTATGGGGAAAGCCACGCAGGCTACTTCCATCTTTATCAGTGGTGTAGTCTTCATTTTTCTGGTGGGTATACTGTGATTTTTAGCTGGCCCCCCTGTCCACACTTGCGGAGGTGGGGGGGTAATTTCCCAGCAGAAGCAATATTAATGACACAATCATTATGTGGGATAATAACATGAAAACTGTATATAAGCTTTTTTATGTTTTATATAATGGACTAATTTTATTTCAGGGGCCCAGTCCCTTGATTCCCCTGCTCCGCCCCTGCAGCACTCAGATTCAGCCTGACTGTACATTGTTCAGGAGAACGTCAGAATCTGTTTTAAGTTACTTCATTTGCGCATTCTTATACATTTCTGCATGACAATATTTTCTTTATTGGTGATTAGGCTGTTTGACATTTGTGGGGTCTTCCTGCAAGTACGAGGCACATGAGAGAGAAAAAGACAAAAACTCGCAGCGACTTTCCTTTCTGGGGACTGTAGCTGTAGTAGTCTTCTCCGTTTCGGATTAGACATGTGACTGTGTTTATTGAAGGAAAACCAAAGTTTGCAAAGCTGCCTAGTTTCGGCCATATCGGGTCAATAACATTATACGGTGTATACCTGCATATCACTTAGACTACACCACTTTATCTACACTCACACTGCTATTTCCACCATATTTATTTCTGTAAATATGACATAAGCTTTATATTAGCATATAAAACATTACTTGCCTGTCTGCCCTGTTCTCCTGTTCTTTTGCTATTTTTCAACCATGTTCGTAGTCTGGTAAACAAAAAAGAAAGAGCTACAGATATATGTAATTATTCCACAATCAAAATGAAGATATAAGCTTGTACTTTCATTAAAAAAAAGGTTTGATGCTCTATCTTTGTCCAATCATTTTTATGACCCGATGATGAACAAGGTCAGTTTCAGTCAAAAAGCTGAGAGGCAATGAGTTAAGAATTATGTCTCTTATCTAATTGTTATAGCTTCTTTTTCATATTCGTTTCATATTATTCATGTTATCTTATTGTAATCTTGCCATTTTCACGTCAAAGTGATTCACTACTTTTTATTTCCACTGGACTAATAGTATTCTAAAGTAACAATACCCTCACTTGAATAAATAATTGTTCTACTCTACCCACGCCTGTTTGAATTCATGACTTCAGACTCCAGAATACAGTGAACGCACGCTATTGTTCATAAACTGTTATACTTCTCCAACACAGGCAGTCATATCGAAGATGTATTGAATTATTGCACTTTTAATGCAATTCCTGGCTCTTCCACACTCGAAGCCTTCCCACTGGCTCCATTAGCAGCCATACATCACAAGGCCGCTGTCACTGCTGCTGCCTGCTCCTCCAAAACCGGGAAACCTGCGCTGACAATTATTGAGTAAAATTCCTACAGAGAGATCGCTTTCATACCTGACTACTCCCGACTATCCCTATAACGATGAAGGATAGTTATTCTTGGCAGATTGGGAGCTACTGTATTCAATCTATACGTGCTGCCAGTGCCAGCGTGATTGATGGCCACCTCATAATTGGCACAGCAGCAACGGTTGTACGCTTAGAATTAAAATGGGCCAAGGGCAGAATTATTTTTTCATGGATTCTGTACCATTTTAAGCAAATCGAAATAAAATGTTAGGCTGCTTTTAGTGGTTTGCAGTATGTACAGTCGTAGCCACAATTATCAGCCCCCCTTATGAAATTAGACATTACCCTTGAGTTAAACTACCAGCAGATTTCTGCATGTTCTCCCTCAAAATTCTAACATAGTCTTCTTTTTTCATGGTGCCACGGACACGAACAAGGCTTCCTGTGCCTGAGCCTGCAAAACAGCCCCACAGCATGATGCTCCCACCACCATGTTTAACTGTGGGGACTGTGTTCCCAGGGTTGAAGGCCTCTCCCTTTCTTCTCCAAACATAAGCAACATCCATGTGCCCAAACAGTTCCAATTTAGTCTCATCAGACCAAAGCACAGACTTCCAAAACTCATCTTTAACTTTCAAATGCTCTTGGGCAAACCTCAGTCGGGCTCTGATTAGTAAAGGGGTTCTTCTAGGATGATGGCCCTGAAGTCCACCACCATGAAGAGCCCTCACAACTGTGTTCCTTCTAACATGAACTCCAGAAGAGGCCAGGTCAGCAACAATCATCTTGGCAGATGTCCGGAGCTCCTTACTGACATCTCTGACTATTTTTCTCTCAATAGTTTTTGAGATCTTGCTCTTACGACCATGGGCAGGTTTGTTTATGACAGAATTTGTCTCCTTAAACTTGGAAATTATGCAACATACTGCAGTTCTAGACACTGTGAAACGCTTGGAAATGGCAGTGTAGCCTTGGCCCTGACCATGAGCCTCCACTATCTTCTTTCTGAGATCCAG
>OMNZ01108975.1:12703-27449 GCA_900303255.1 Lesueurigobius sanzi | reverse complement strand
CCGGCCGGGCCCCGTGGGCAAAGGCCCGGCCACCAGGCGCTCGTGTTCGGGCCCCACCCCCAGGCCTGGCTCCAGGGTGGGGCCCCGGCTCCGCCTTGCCGGGCGACGTCACGGTCCTTGTTCTTTTTCTGGTCATGAGGGTCTTCTGAGCTGCTCTTTGTCTGACCCGTCACCTAGGACCTGTTTGCCTTGGGAGACCCTACCAGGAGCATAAAGCTCCAGACAACATAGCTCCCGGGATCATTCGGGTACGCAAACTCCCCCACCACGATAAGGTGGCAGCTCAAAGGGGGAGCTGCCACCTTACCTTCATAACAGAGCTCCCAAAATCACACATAAGGTGTGTTAGAGTGTCTAGTTTTTGGCACTCAACGCATGGGAACGAAAAATACGTTTTTTCGTTTTTGGCACTCAATGTGTTAAGAGGCCCACGAACGTGTTGAATCTTTATTCTCTGAGGAAGATCTTTGGAGTAAGATCGAAACGCCCTACACTTGAACTACAGAGTACAGATGAAGACTGAAGAATTTTGGCCTACGATGGACATCTCCTGTACGACTGAGAACCTGCCCAGACACATAGAAATTTTATTATAAAATGACTATAACATTCCTAGCACTTAAAATGTTTATTTACTTTTCTCTTCAGATGCCTCGGAGTCCTTCTAGATGTGGATTTCCGGCTCATACACCCGCACATCGTTGCGTAATAGCCCAGCTATTCACAAAAATGACAAATCCAATGTTATGGGCCCAAGATCAGACTGAATCAAAACGATACTTCCATCTGCAATACAGTCAGTCATATTTGCCTTTTCACTGCCTACTTCAGAACATGATCGAGCGCTCACTCTTTCCTCCCATCATTCCAAGCTTTCCCTCACTATCTTTTTGAATAGCGGTAAGCAGTGAATGATTTATGAGGACAGAACAGCAGGAAGACCTATCAGTTGCAGTTATTGTACTCTGCGGTCTCTTGAATAATGGCTTTTTCAGTGGTTAGGCCCAAGTGTTCCTGGCCTCTCCTGAAAGCAAGTTATTGACAAGCATGGATCACTCTGCACACTTCACTTGAGCCACAATTGACAAGAGAAGCACGATTATCGAGTGAGCTCTGTT
This sequence comes from Lesueurigobius sanzi, assembly GCA_900303255.1. Classification (NCBI taxonomy): domain Eukaryota; kingdom Metazoa; phylum Chordata; class Actinopteri; order Gobiiformes; family Gobiidae; genus Lesueurigobius; species Lesueurigobius sanzi. Next base: position 26,331 of record OMNZ01108975.1, on the reverse strand, counting down.
TGTGCTTTCATTTCAGCGCCCCAAATGCCTCCCTCGGGTGTCGTTTCGACGCTCATCGCGGTCACTTAACTTATATGTACTCTTTTTCAGTGGCGGTGCGTGTCACTGGCAAGCGCCTGCGCAAAGAAATGAGTGAGTTGGATGCACGCATATAAGGGGCCTTGGAGACGTGTTGTCATTTGATCGCTTAACCAAACGTCAAGGTTGTTTGCAAGGCATTTCATCACAGCGCCTTTGTAGTGTAAATGCTAGAGATGCACCGGCTGTTCTATTCTGGGCCGCAGAATGGAGAGCTTTTGTGCGCGAGTAGGATGCTTTTTAGTTCTTTTATGGGTGATAATGCCATTGACCAAAACCGTAAAGAGCAGTGGTTTCTGTGTTCTCCCGTGAGCTACTTTGGACAAAATGAAAATGGCAGAGAGATGCTTATGCTTTGAGGATACTTGAGTTTACTTAGGTCGTAGTAGACCCTAGATATTTCAACACACATAAAGAGTATGATTTTTAAAATGTCTGTGAATGTGATTTGATGCGTATGTGTTTTGTCAAGGAATTCAAATTTGGCTCATATCAAGCTTCTGTTGGGATGTATGGGCTGGGCAATCAGATTGGCATTTTGGGTACTCTGCTTGCAAGTTGATATTTTGAATGGGCCTCATTCATGAAACAAACTTACGCACAAATTTGTTCTTAAGGCCGACTTAAGAACATTTTTGGCATTCACAAAATTTGTTCTTAGCTGAAAGAATTCTTCTGGAATAACAAATCCTAAGAACAGTCAGGAGGACTCTTATGCATAGTAAATCTGAAGTTTTAGAATATTATCACAGTCAAAATGGATCCAAAAATTCTCAATCTCACACAGCATGAGTACCATTTCTCTATAAATATATATATTTTTGAGAGAATGAAAGTGATCAGAGGTGGCATAGGGCAGAGATAGCTAGTGTAAATCAGACTTTCGCAGCTGAGGGCTGCAGCTTTTTAGTTGCTGTTCTGAGTCACACCTGTCGTAATCAGAAGAGAGACTTTGGGGCATCTCTCTGTAAGAAGAGTTTTGTCCTAAGTTATTATTAACTTAAAAAGAAAATATTCATGAACGACACCCAATATTTTAAAAATCCTTTTATATTATGGTTTATGCTGAATTCAGTTGTTGATGGTGTAGTTTGTATTTTTTATAATGATTTACAAGTCCAATCTGGACAGAAATATCCAAGCACTTGCTCTTAGCCGTTCTGGGCCTCAGATCTGCAGCTGACCCTTCACTCTGGCATTTGTTTGGATTCCAAAAATGTCACCAAATTTCATATTAGTGATAGCTGATTTTTAAAATTAAAGCCTGGTTTAAATCATTGACCCCTTGAACAAAACACAGCGTGAAACTTTTATAGGATTAAACAGAAAACACAGGACTAAAAACACACTTTGCAATTACAGCTTTGTGACACGAGCGGCTGAAGCAAATGCCTATTTTATATTTTATTTGACAAAGATATATATTCTAATAGCCAGACCTTGTTTGTTTTCTTTTCATACCTTCCACTATTATGATCATACGCAGACGTGGTCGTTTCAGAAGACCTAATGAACCTAATTGGACCTTTTCTTTTATCGTTGCATCTGTATTCATATATTGGGCCTCCAGTGTTGAGTCACCTGGCATCACAGCTCTGACACTCCCTGGCCCAGCTGGGACAGAATTGGACTGGATTAGAGAAAGGCGTGGGCGTTGGTTGAAATTCCCCACTGCAACTTGTAGCAATTTGTTGTCCCACGGGGGCATTCACATGGGCCAAAACACAGATTTGACAGCAGCCGCTCCCTGAAGCAAATCATGTTGGAGTGAGAACAGGCTGTCAGGTTGTGTCACTCCTCCCTCCCTCCATCCCCCCTCTCTTAAGGCTCGCTGTCACTTCTCTGGAGGGTCATGGCTTTGTTCGTGTCATTGTTAAGAGATACATCGCAGTGGGAACATGGTATACACTTGGGGGAACTTTATAATTCTGATTGCGGTAATTAATTTGCATTTACTCCCCGTATAGCTTGACCTATAGCTCTTGGAAAACGCATTACCACTGACAAATCAAGTCAACTTTTGATGCTATATCGGATCCTGTCATAGATGGTAATAGATAATGAAGATGGAAGGTGAATGACATGAAGCCAATCCCACAATTACCCATTAGCATAATGACTGAGTCCCTGATTGCCACTTAGTTTGACGAACAGAGAAATTGTTAACCTCCAGCTCAGTTTCTCGATGAAAGACTTTGGACACACTTTTGGACAATCTTTCTGTTAACGTATGCTGTTGTTTGTTCGATTTGGCTTTGATAACTTCGTAAATGAATGAAATGAAAAATGCACATCCCAAAGGACAGCCCAGAATCTTCAGATCTCAAGGTCAAAGCAAAAGTAAATGCATTGATTGGAGGCGGCAGAGATGTGCAGTGTACTGTATGTGTGAGCTTCACTTTGGACCAATTAGGCTTAGCATGATAACCGCTGACAGGACCAATGAGAACAAATTCTTTCTGGGTTGTCGATCCTGTTAACGAGTGGGAAATATAGGCACCAAATTATGTTAGAGGCTGAAATGCGTTTTTGGTGTGTTTTTGGTCTACAGTGGTTAATGTACATGAAATGATTTGAGTATTGCACAGTGGCGCGTGTGATAAGTGAAGTTACTGATCCAGCCAACCGCTAGTTGAGTTTAAGAGGCTTATGAAAGTGTTTGATTAGAGAGAAGTCAGAATTTTCAGTACATTTCAATGTGTTACACATTATGCATGTTGGTACCGACACATTATCTTTGTCATAATCTTTTGCCGATTGATTGGCATTTAATCATTGGATTTTCAGACCTCAAGGCCATAACAATTATATTGACGTTTAATGCATAAGTTACTCTCAGCTCAATAAGGGCAGCTGAATCAACAAAGTGACATCAGAATTCAAACTTGTTCCTTGAACATTTTTGGGTTTTCAAAGTTTTCAAGGTAGAGATAGTAAATCTATAGCAATCTACAGATCTGTCTCAGACTCGAACTACGAACTCCTGTTCTTGGTTGGATGAGAATCTTTCCATATTTAATACATTTTTCACCTCAACTCGTTTTATGAAAAAGCATCATTCCCCCCATTTTGTGCAATAATGTAATTAAATTACAGTATATACTCCTGTAGTGATTTACAGTATCTGTACAAAAAAGGAACAAACAAAAGTACTTGGTATCGGTATCAGCGATACTGGCACCAGTATTTACTTGGTATTGATCGACACCAGAATTTCAGGTATCGTACTGCGCTACTAAATTCTATAGTAGAATACAGTATTTGGTCAGTGGCATTAGTGGTCATTATGCTTAAGAGGCAGTCTTGTTCTAAAATAGCCATCTCTGACTCAAATTGTGATAATAGACATATTTCTGGACATCGAGGAATGAGCTGACTTCTGAAAGGCTGGCAAGACTGAACTGCCCAGAGATGGATGTTGGCCATTTAGTGAAATCCTTATTCAGAGCCGTTAACTAAATCTAATTAACCGCACTGGGGAAGAGTGCATTGATGAAAAATAACAATTTGACGTGTGCTGCTTTTTGTCCCTAATGCTTTCTCACTATATTTATGTGTGATGGTGATGGAGGTGAACAGTGCGTGTATGTGACAGCTCCCATTAAACTCCATTATTATGCTGCCTGTGTGCCTTCGCATTTCATTCAAGGACATCGCTTAGGCCAACTCTCGAGTCCACCAAATATAACATTACCCACTTTTGTCATGCCCTCGCTGGCCATTCTTATCACCCTAATGTTTGCAGCATTTTGGTGAGAAATCCAAGCAAACATTCAGTGCCGTAGCTGTGCACATCATCCAACTCCTACGTATGGGACCCAGTAACTGTGTTCTCTTTTCTACCCACAGCTCTTACCGCCTGGATAAAATCAACAGCGACATGCGTAACTACATCACCAATTTCGCTGCAGACTTAAGGTGAATACAGGCTCAGCACCATACCTCAGTTGTTTTGCGCTGGTGTGTTGCAGTGGCGGGACGCAGTAGCCAGCTGGCCCGCTGCCCCGCTGACATACTCAATTTGGACCCCTCGCAGAGCAAACACTCAGAAGCAGTCAATGAGAGGTCACCTGGGGCAATAGGCACTTACCAGGTTGCCAACACGCAAGGCATATTTAAAGGCAATGATCAGGCTATTGGACCGGCTACCTCGCTCTAGTCTCAAAAAGTGTTTTCACAATTTACCAGGTGAAAATGCTCTTGTACAAATGCGGATTCTCTCTTCTAATCAGCCCCATATTATGATAAACTGACATTTTTGTTCTTACCACGTTTTGTTGTGGCTGTTTTGTTCCACACATGTATGAGTAATGATGTATTTTTAGGCTCTCCTCTTGCAGAACTCGGAAGGCCTGATTGCACCAGTGTAAGTTTTGCAGTGGTGCCCTTCCTCTCTAGAAAATCCTCTTTTGCGTGGACCTCATTCTAATCATTTTGGGACTTGGATTGCTTTGAGAGTTTTATAGTGCATCACCACCTGCACCCAGGGCTGATCGTTCGATACATTTTTAGTTATTGAACATTACACTTTACAATTTACCGTGGGACCTGTACAACAAAGCATTTTAACAAACCCTCTTGTTGTGCTTGGGCTGCACCTGTAATTGATCTGGCTCTTGGTCAGCAGTGTGCTCTCTGATGTGTGTGCTTACTGGGTTGCCTTTTGATTTGCATTTCCTTTAATTCCCACACTCTACGCACTGAGTGGATGTTTCCGCTGCAGAATACTTGTCTCCACCTAAAACAGACAGAAAAGGGTTTCCACCTGGAGGAACTGCTGTCGTAATCACTAAGCCTCTAACACATTCTGCCATCAGGCAACACCTGTAGCCACTTGGTGAAGTATGTTTATAATAGTCTAATTGTTCTAAATGGGAGGTAGTTTATGTGACTTTAAGCACGCTCATGTCTGTCCTTTTTTATTTCTGTCTCTTCAGTCAGAACTACCACTTACAAAGCAGAGACATGCACCCGAACATGCACCCGAGTATGCATCCGAGCATGCACCCGAGCATCGGCCTGGACCCTACCAACAACTACAACTCACCTAAGTTTCGCTCCAGGAACCAGAGCTATATGCGAGCGGTCAGCACTCTCAGCCAGGCTAGCTGTGTTAGCCAAGTCAGCCAGGTAAGACTCTTCACAAAATGTATGCTCCTTTCTTCGCTGTTGTCCCATGATGTGTGTTCCGGTGCTGCGTGTTGTGAGAGCACCAACTACAGGATCATTTGTAATGGCAGATCAATGGTAATAGCAGAGTACAGTGTACAGTAAATCCAGATGACTGCGTCCTCAATAGTGACGGGTGAAAGTGTCCTCCCCATATCCCGGTGCTGTCCTTCCCATGTTCTGGTGCTAGCCTGTCATGTGCACATACTCCAGATCATAACGTAACACATACAGCACACATTGGTCGCTAGGCTCAGAGATGGGTTTGGCCGGGGCTCCATGTTTGTAGCACTGCTCAGACCATAGCCGCTTTTAAGACCCAGTGGTTCTGATCTGACTCCTGGGAGGATGTGTGAGTTGATACGATCACGAAGGTACATGCAGATAAAGGGACAATCCCAAACATCTTTGGCATTGGAGCTCAGCAGAGGCCCTATTTTTGCTTAGAAACTCTTTGAGTAGAGACAGAGCACGCCTCTTAGAACTTCACCTTTCACGTGACATTTGCCTTTATGCTGTATTTGTGCTTAGACTTCACTCTCATACACTCAATAACATCCTAAAGATGGGGCCCTACAGCTTCCATGGGCTGCTTTTCTTTTTAGCTTCTTTTAATCATATAATCCAGAAAGCTTAAATGTTATAGCACTTAATTACACAAATTATGTTATATTGTTGTCCTTTTTCTACAAGATCCATTTACTTTATATTCTTAACATTGAGTCACATCAATTAGTTTGGAGTATTAAAAGCTCAGTTCTATATCCCAATCCAAACAGACAGTGCTGATATCTGTTAAATATGTGGGATTCTGTTTCCTTTTAGGGTCAATTGTGTAAAATAAATACACTTGTGTAACGATAAGACTAAAGAATAAAAACATTATTTTTGTCTCTTCATGCCCCGCAGGTGAGTGAGACTGAGATAAACGGGCAGTTCGAATCAGTTTGTGAGTCTGTGTTCAATGAAGTGGAGTCCCAGGCCATGGAGGCTTTGGACCTGCCCGGCTGCTTCCGAACACGCAGCCACAGCTACCTGAGGGCCATCCAGGCCGGCTACTCCCAGGACGACGACTGCATCCCCCCCTTAACCTCCACAGTCACGTCTACCATCAGATCCACCACAGGTAAGGCTTTTTCTGTATCCATGGCACACGATAGAAGATCTGCTACCTGAATGTTGTCATACATATTATTAACCCCCGCATTAGATGGTCAAACTGACTGCTTATTTTTGTTGCATGAATATTGTCATATGTTGCCATTGCTTTTATGGACGTCTGGTTCTGTAGCTGCAACTTGTGAGCCAGTGCATCTGCTGTATTCACAATACAGTGCCTCATCTGCTCGTTGGATGCATCAGAGAGTAAAGCTATGAACCCTATTGAAAACCACACCTGGAATTTTGTTGGAACAAATCCTGGCTACACTTCACAGATTTCTCTTTTCTTGTGCAACATGGCGACACATGGATAAGACATGTCTTCAGATATAATACCAAGTAATTGTGGTTGGTTCTTAAACTGAAATAAATACATTCTGTTGTTCAACTACTAATTTGTCACGAGATACTACAAAACTCGCTGCATATTAAAATGCAGCAATGTGGTTCTGGTTTGAATGCAAATCATTTCATCAATCACAAGTGCTGGATTTACCGAGATGTTAAGAAGAATGGGCGAAGAAGATGAAGAGGATCTCCTGCCAAAGATAAAATGCAGAATACGACGGTGGATATACAGTGAATATTGAGACCTAGAGGTGTGGCCATCTGGTGATGTGCTTTGGTGATTTCTTTATGCCGAATGGTTGCTTACACTGCTTTCTCAGTATTTAAAACTGACATTTCCTAAGGCTTGCCACAATTTGCAGCTTGGAATGACTTGGTCAAACTGGACCTCACATTTTCAATAGGGTTCATACTATACTTCCTGATTGGTGAGAAAAGGTTTGGGAAGGATGCTTACTTTTGTTTCTTTTCATTGCACAAAGAACATTTTATCTTCCAACAAAAGGAGCATGCAAGAAGTGTCTATTTACCTCTGCTGTTAAAAATACCGTCTTTTGATTTATAATCAGTTCAGCTTTGTGCATTGAAGAGATTTAACATTGCATGCTGCAATCTAAGATTGAGAAGGCAGTGTAAACAATGAGTCAAAATGAGAAAGATTTCTCATTATTATGCTCATATAAGCCTAATCTGAAACATATTATTCACTGATATCTGTCATGGAAACGTGTGGCCAATAAGGAATGAAATATGAACATTGTGTGAGAATTCTACTAATGCCTTATTTTGACTCATCATATTCAGTGCATGACTTGATGTTAGTGCTTTGTGGCAATTAAAAAGCACATAATCTCCAGCTGCTCACACCTGTGGCCATATTACAACTCCATATTTACATTTGTCTTCCAGACAGAAATTATATGCAGGAAGACACTTGTTTACCCGACCGAGCCAGTGTTCCTGAAGAGTTGCCAGACACTGCTCCTTTGGCTCATGACGATTTAGGCTGTCCCATCAGGAGAGACCTCCCATCAAGAGCATATACACAGGATAAAATGGGGGCCACAACCAAACCTGTGTCGGGACCTCCTGTGTCTCCCAGCCTGTTCAGGTCACCCAGGTCTAGTGCTCCTGAATGCTCACCTAAAGCCATCCAGGCCAGTATCAAGGAATCTGCCACTCTGGCTGCTGCCATCAGTTTGCAGTGGAAAGAGGAAGTGTCAGCCATGCGGCGAGAACTAGCTGACCTCCGCAGGGATCTCTGTAAGGAGCTGCGTGCTTTTAACAGCAACTTCAACACCTTCACCCAGCACTACAACACATGGTCCCCTCAGGCTAGTCGCATGACTCCCGGGGTGGGACCAAGTTTGGCTGGAGGTTTGGTAGATACGCAAGGTTTGGGGGCCACCGCAGCAGCAGCAGGGACGTCAACAGGGATGGAATCAGGAGCTGAACAACCTAGATCATCTGAAATGGACAGGGCTACTTTAGGGGCTAGAGAAAAGAAACCTCAAGTGTCAAAGGTGTCAGTGGGCACACAAGCAAGGAGCAAGGTCCTGGTCCGACAGAGCACTGCTGATGCTGCGGTTAACTGTCCAGATGAAAAAGAGGAAAAGAAATCAGGACGTAAAGGTCTCCCTAAACAGCTTTCGATGGATCCTAGCATCCTTGCAAGTCCACAGTCAATGTATGTGGAAAGTGCCATTCCGCTTTCTCTAGATCCAATACTTCCTAGCACTGTCACAACATTTAAGCCAAAGAAAGTAGAAATGACTATAAAGCCTGTCAAAAATAGAGTGGATTCTGTTACTAAGCTACCTGATGAAGAAATTGTGAAATCACCTGAGAGGAGGGTTGTTCATGAGTCAATTACTCAAAATACAAGACAGTCCTCCACAATAAGTGCCCCAGAATCTGTGACTGACAAACTGGAAAGTCAGGAGATTGATTCAGAAATGTCTCCTAAACCTGATCTCTCAGATGACACAGCATCAGATGAGAGCAAAGAAACCATAGTACTGCTGCCATACCCAGTTCCTGTGGTTACTGTGTCACCACCAGACGACCCCGAGGTCACGTCTGACTCAGAATCACTGGATAATCTGCCCATGGACCAACCAGACCATGTAACTGTGACAACACAATGTTCAAGTCCTGTTGACCAAGAACATGAACCGCAAACATGTGACTCACCTCCTCCACCTTACCCTGGCACCCCGGAAGTTACTGTAGTAGAGCCTCAAGTTGGGATCTTCATCACATGTCCGTCTATTTTAGTGTCAGAGCACTTTGACCTGGAACCACCAGAGAGTCCAACTAATAGCATCCCAGAACCAGTGCCCACTGTATACATTCCAGAAGTGATTATCTCTTCCCCACCATTATCAGAACCAACCTCTCCGTCTTCAACTCACTCGACCTCAGAACAAGACCCCAAAGATCCAGAATGGCCTCCTCTTCCAGAACCACTAGAGACAACCCCTATCTACCAGTCTGATATTGTGCATTTCGACTTGGTCATGCTCACATCTCTTGATCAGGATGATCTGGACTCGGTTTTTATGGATCCCGAACCTGAACCACTTGACCTAAGTGACTCTTTGTCTAACAATGAGGATCCACCCTTCTATGAATCAGATTACGCAGCCTCGCCCCTACCCACTGTGGAAGCCGACGCTCTGTGCCCACAATCGTCGGAACTGCCATACCTGGATCCAAGTATGGAATACAACTTAGACGACTTGCCTCAAAATTTCCAAGTGCCACTGCCGCTGGTCACTGTCACCATATCACCTCCCAGCTCAGTCTCCCGAGATTCATCCGTTGACTTCGGAACGCCAGACCCTCCATCGTCACCGGACTTAGTTTCAGAATCTGATAACACGTTGGCAAAATCACAAGAAAGTGTGTCCATTTCCCAAGAGAGCGGGAGTGTTGTGGCAGAGGAAACAGCCAGTAACCCTGAGAGGTCAACTGAGGAGACATTTCTGTGGTATAGGTGGCAGAAAAGAAGCTATAAGGATGAACCAGTTCGCAGGAGTGCCAGTGTTGAACTGTGGAGTGGGCGATATGAGTACAATAGTGCAGAAATTACATATGTGTCTCTTACGTTATAGGCTATACCTCATAAACATAAACAGCAGGCAACATGTAGCAAAGTCATGTGTAGCTGTAGAGATCCTTAACCGCCTGTTGAACTAACTTGGGCATTTCAAGGGATTCTTTACAAACTCTTATGCAGTACTGCAGTTCTTATTCTGGAAAGAAAAATAAATGCATTTATAGTTAAATATTGTGAGAACATGTGGTGCAGACAATTGAATGATCCTTGGACCACTATCACCACATGTGGCAAAGATCTTCCAAATGTACAGCTTCTTTTTTAAGTGCAGAATTCATAATCATTGGATGTGTAAACCATATTGGACTGCATTCAGAAAATACATTGTAGTCAAAGATGCACTGTGAAGGACTATATGAGACCTGGACTGTCTCACGGTGATGATGGGATCCCATTCTCTTGTTACTTGTGTGAAAACTATTGTTATCATATAACTAAAATACTATTGTCTTATTATATTGGGGAGGCACCTTACCTAAAACAAAAGGGAAAATAATGCTGTGAAATGATGTTTGCACAAAAAATGACCTTTGTGATATTACTGTACTGATGCATTCAATCAAAAATAACAAATTAGTGTTATTAGCACAGTGTTGTATGTAGCCTCATATGTAAATATGTTTACCTAATGCCTCTCTACACAGTTATCATGGAGTATCTTTGTAAAAACAATAACTATATAATTATTATATCATTGGACTATTACATGAGTGGAAATAATGTATTTTTATGTAAAAGATATAACCCAATTGCTCAGGAATCTAAGACTGAGAATGTAATGCCAGTGGGACAATGAAAAGATTATTGAAATGTAAAATACTGAAATATGAGCTTATGTAACTATTTTATGTGACTTTGAATGATGAAAATTATGATGTAACAGTGCATGATTGGCTAAGTACGTTGTGCTATTCATTCAAAGCCCCTCACTGTTACATTTATTGCACTCCAATCAGGCATTACATTATGACCGCTTACAGTTTAAGTGAATACTACACATTATTGTTTCAGTGTGACTGTTAGAGGATAGCGCAGCACAGGTGTGGCCAAAAGTTTACATGTTTAAGTTTACATAGCCTTTTAATCTTTTGGCAATTTTTCATTTAGTGGTTGTGTGAAGCCATTTATTGCCAAAGAACTGGGTTTACTCTTTTGAAATCATAATGAAACAGAAACTACTCAAATGTCCCTGATCTAACCTTTACATGACCTTCAACAACTGCCAGGAAAATTGTTCAGGAGCAAAGACAAACTCACTTCAGCTGAAATACAGGACTCTCTGACAAAAAATGTATGTTTATTTCAAGATGCACAATATGTCAACTTTTGACCAGGGACAATTGGCTAGTTTCTAGTTGAAAAGCGTAAACAAACAGGTTTCTTGACAATAAATGGCTTTACACAACCACGAACCATGAGTGGAATAAAGGTTTTTCTGTTATCATTCATATTCTATGAAATGCATAAGTTTACATATATACTTATGTAAACTTTTGGCCACAACTGTATATGCAGTGGAAGGAACCAAGACAAAATGTCCTCATATAACAGAAGCTATACACACTGTATAAGAGGGGCCCTTATTTATGGTTAGGCAACTGTCTCAGAGCATCTACAGAAATGCAGCTGTTGTGTGACGTTCTGATCACCAGTCCACAGTGGTCACAATCTATCATAACATACTGTATCTGTGTGTGGTGTACGAGACAAGTAACACTTCTAAAACAAGGAGGTGGTCCAAATGTTATGCCTGACTGGTGCACATTTGTACATAACTCATGGTTTTAAGTGGATATCAGTGACGGAAACATCTTGTCACCCAAGTTTCAGAAATCTATTTGCCCACAGCTTGAAAGTGAGGCAAATCACAACTCCTATCTGTCTTTTTTTTTTGTCCAATTATCGGGCTGTATGTGCAATGGCCCGCCAAAGTCTGTGCTCTAATAAAGTGCAGTGAAACAAAAAGGATCTTTCAGCAGAACATCAGTGAAGCGGTGCCACAAAGGGACCAGCCTCTGTGTTTGTCTTCAATTGAAAATGTGCCCAACGCTTTGCCTGAAAAGTTTTTAAACCGGTTGGATCAGAAAGGAGCGAGGAAGTTAATTGGGTTGCATTGTCTCATTCATGTGGACCACTAGTCTCTAATACCACTATTCAGTATTTCTATAGTGATATTTTAGTAAGAAAGTGATGCCCAAATCATGGATACTGTACATGTCCCACCAAAACAAATTCAGTAAATCTTTGGTAAAGTGGTTGTAGCCATGCAGAGAATTGCGCCAGGTCTTCGGGCTCCTAGCGCTCAGCAAAACGGTGGTTGTTTCAATTTCAACCCATTGACTATCCAATTTGTACAGTTGTGATCTGGATTGTGCTGTCATACTGCATCAAATTCCCAGTTAGTGCAAGGTTAAACCAGAAAATACTCAAGTAGTGTGCACACTTAAGTACACAGTATGTTATAGTGTGTTATCTATAGTAACCCAGCAGTAAATGGAGTTTTTTAATTACTTTTTACTAAATATTGTTTTGGCTAATACAATTAACAGTATGCTTTTATGTTGAAACATTGCAGATTTATCCCATAACATTCCAACTTGGATGTGCGATCTGAATCTCTAAATCACATTCAATATAAAACTCCTTTAGTGAAAGAGCATTACAGTTGCCCGTTTCAAGCCTCCAGTTGCTCCATTCGGTCTTAATTTGTATGAAAAATATGATATATTTGGGGCCAATGACATTGACAGTTCACATGGTTAGCATAATTCTTCTTTTGATGTGTTCAGCATCATGTACATTGATGAATTTGTGTTTGCTCTTAGCTGCTGTTTTCCAAATGCCCTTGAGACCACAGCGCAGACATGAATCTGGCTCTGAGGGTAGAGGACAGAAACATGCTTTATCAGAGTCAGCCAAAGCCCCGTCATCATTATCAACAGAGGGACAGTAGGAAAGCATTAGAAGAAATTACAGCCTTTGATTCGGAGATCAAGAGGAACAACAGCAAATTTGTTTCTTTCATGATGTCTTTTTGTTTTTGCAAACCATACGGACAAACTTTTATCCATAGTACAGGGCTATAGTTTTAGAAAGAAAATTTAAAAAAATCTTAATTTGATTGTTTATCCAACCAGAGTCGCCTCATAGGACTGTACATACATGAAAAACAGTGAAACAAGGAAATGTAATGTCCAAATAATGTAATATCTAAAAGGTTATCCCCCATCCTTAGACCCTCCGTGCCAATTGGAAAAATGAATAAATAACAAAAGCAGAGAAAGCAGAGAAACCTTGAGGAGAAGCACAATGAGAAGAGATCCACTCCCATGGACGGACAGACTATAGATAGTCCCAGGTTGATAATGGCCTTAGCTGCAGTTCTTGAAGCCATTCCATTGGGCGTGTCAGGTGGAAGGGTCTGGGTTGACTGGTTGCTCTAAAACAAACACTCTCAGGGGAGTGGGAACAGGGCAGTGTGAATAGAAATGAACAGGTTAACGGTAAATATATACAGTACATAGTTACATACAGTAAGAAGGGCACTTATGGAAGATTTTTTGTGTCGTCACATTGTGAATTTTAAATGTCTTTGAATTTTGCACTTTGAATTTTTTTAACACTGAAAAAACATCTTTGAATTTTTTTTGTCTCCAAACTTCACTCACAAAATTTTCAGTTCAGTGTTTTACATTTGAAATGAAAATTTCACCTTTTAAATATTCACTTTATTATTTTTCAACACATCAAA
>OMNZ01108973.1:28311-54827 GCA_900303255.1 Lesueurigobius sanzi | reverse complement strand
AACCAGGTCTAAACCAGAACTAAACCAGGATTAACCCAGGTCTAAACCAGGAGTAAACTAGGACTAAATCAGGACTAAACCAGGTCTAACCCAGAGCTAAACCAGGACTAAACCTGGTCTAAACCAGGACTGGACCAGGACTAAACCAGGTCTAAACCGGGACTAAACCAGGAGTAAACCAGGTCTAAAACAGGAGTAACCCAGGTCTAAACTAGGACTTAACCAGGACTAAACCAGGACTAAACTAGGACTAAACCAGGACTAAACCAGGTCTAAAAAAGGATTCAACCAGGTCTAAACCAGGACTAAACCAGGTCTAAACCAGGTCTAAACTAGGACTAAATCAGGACTAAACCAGGTCTAAACCAGGAGTAAACTAGGTCTAAATCAGGACTAAACCAGGACTAAACCAGGTCTAAACCAGGATTAAACCAGGTCTAAAACAGGATTAAACCAGGTCTAAACCAGGTCTAAACCAGGACTTAACCAGGACTAAACCAGGAGTAAACCAGGTCTAAACCAGGACTAAACCAGGTCTAACCCAGAGCTAAACCAGGACTAAACCTGGTCTAAACCAGGACTGGACCAGGACTAAACCAGGTCTAACCCAGAGCAAAACCAGGACTAAACCAGGTCTAAACTAGGACTAAACCTGAACTAAACCAGGACTAAACCAGTAGTAAACCAGGTCTAAACCAGGACTAAACCAGGGTTAAACCAGGACTAAACCAGGACTAAACCAGGAGTAAACCAGGATTAAACCAGGACTAAACCAGGACTAAACCAGGTCTAAGCCAGGACTAATCCAAGTCTAAACTAGGTCAAAACCAGGACTAAACCAGGTCTAAACCAGAACTAAACAAGCTACTATGTTTTGTTCCTATTGCAATTGAGATAATAAATATTGTCCCTTTCATGTAAACATATACATTTCAAACGCAAAAGTACACATTTCCATAGTTTATTTTTATGGCTTTAAACTCCCCTTTAGGTATTTTAACAATGCAATGTGTTAAGTACATCTCTTGTAAAGTATACGGGGTATGTTTATTGGGTTAACTTTTATCTGTATGGGGCCCAGAAATCTTTGTTTTCATAGGGCCCAGAATTTCTGGCGGCACCCCTGAACATTTCACCCAATAATTAGAATGAAATACAAGCATCTATTTTATTTATTTTTTTTGTTGAGAAATACCTAAAAATGAACTGTGAGCAGCTCTCCTCTCCTAGGTCCTGACTCTCCTGGAGGCCGGGATGTCTCCAGCTCGTCTCCATGGAGATGTTGACTAAAGGCAGTCAAATATGAGACTTAAACAGATTAGGTCCTCATTCAAATCCATTCTTTGACGACCCACTGCAAACATAACATTTTCTGAGTCTAGCTGGTGATTATGAGCATGTTTTGTACTGCGGGCATCCGGATGATCCAAAATGTTACACCGTGTACCTTTTACAAATGAAGATTTAGCTTTTTCTTTGTATCATTATTATTATTATTTATGCTTTTTTTCTTTTAATTCAAACCAGCCGTCCCTTCAGATCTACATAAAGAGTGATCCATGACGACCTCACAGACGACTTCACACCAGTTTTTGCCCCTCGGTGCTTTGGGGGACCGAGAGGGGAGCGGAAACCTGAGACACAGCCATCACCGAAGACATGAAAGCGCTGGGTCTGAATGATACATATGCACACATTATGTACAGTACGCCTCGTGGGACTCTCCTTTGGCCAGAAACCTGCTCCCACAGAGGAACTGCAGAAAGATGCTTAGACAGCCATTTTCAATGAGAGACAATAGACCACAGTCGACTCAGCAACTTTGAAGAACGAGCCGTGCATCTTCTGATTGGAAATCTATTTCCATTGTTCTCAAAGCAGAGGCGACGGCAGCATCAATCAAAATGGTTAGACAGGTCCACAGATTCCGAAAGGTTGCTACATATACAGTATATATTTTTTAATCTTAGCAACATAGGGCTCCATGAGGACACAAACAATGAAAGGGTCAAATTTTGGAGTCACAGGAAAATATTTTACGATTATTCATGATTAGCGTAATTAAGGACGAAAATAAATAATAATAATAAAAGTACGGTCCAAATTTTCACAAAAAAATAAACAAGGCATTATATGTATATTTTATATTCTTTAAATTGTTGTTTTAGTTAAAAATCCATCGAACATGGGCCTATGTTTTTTAATCAATCAATTCATCTTTTTATTTGAGAAACTGACTTTCGCAAAGTTGGGCATGGAAATACAAATCAGCGTGGTAAGCAAAGCCAAAGAGAACAGAGACAGAGGCTTGTCAGCGCCTATACCCCCTTTAGTGTCCACAGTTGAGCAGTAGATATACACTGCATTCATTTGTCATGATATAGACACTTTTATGAAATCATTTTGTCCTGTTCCAGAGACATTATGGACCATACAACTAGCAATATTAATGACACTTCAGTCAATCCCAAGAAAAGGCGATTACCTTGAGTCCCAAAATTCTCACGATTTGCCTACCATCAGCTTTTATAATCACGGTAATTGTAAAACCAGTTTATCTTGACCTAATCGTAAACTAAGTACCATTAAAGTACTGGTACTGAGATTACACTGTGCATGATTATGGAAAAATATGTAAATTTTGCATTTTTTTCTGGTAAGACTGTGATTACATTTGTGACTAAGTTTGAAATTTAGGATTCAGTTTGCTTTGAACTCGTCTAGGTGCTTGAGAATACCTGAATAAAACTTTCTATGCCCCAGTTCTCCTTCAAACGTACCAGACATTTTAAAATTACTTCAAAACATCTAGATTCTACAATAAAAAGTGTCCCCTGCTGCTAAAATTACACACAATAACCTACTTCCTTTAGGCACTCACTATTGTTCCCTAAGAAGTGACGTATCTGCTCTCTCTTCCCTTTGACCACAGACTGTACTGGCCTCGGGGCTGATAGCTGCTCAGTAAAACAGCCCAGTCTCGTGTGCTGCTCTGTGAAGTTATAGGCTGCAGTCTTTCTGCACGGGTGACTTATCGACTGGACCATGAATCAGAGGCAGTAATTAATCCGGCCTGCCTCACGGTTTTATTAGCTGACGTGTGATGGTGGTGTGGGCCAGGACTTCAGGAAGTGGCATTTTAGACTCCAGTGGTCAGTTCCTCTCTGAAGTCTGTCCAGTCAGCGTGAGAGCACACAGCGATTTACTGATGAATATTTTAAAATAGATGCTGGGAAAGGAGTGTATATCTCCATGAAATATGATGTTTGTGGTGAGTGTGACTTAAGCAGCAGAGCGGGTTTTCAAATGATGAGTCTCAACCATGACTCAGTTTCCCTATTGAAGCCCATTTTGAGGACTTTCAACACGGCAAAGCTGATATGACGACAAAATCAAGTAGTGAATTTGGTGAGATCACCATTGTGTGAATATTTTGTTGAATGCAAACTAGGGCTGGGTATTGCCAACAACTTATACGATACGATACATATCCCGATACAGGGTCCACGGTAGGGCTGCAAGATTAATCGATATTGAATCGACATTGCAATTTTAGATACTGTAATTACCTAACCCCACAGGCTCAAGGCTGGATTAATGCAGAGGCTTACAGGGGCTAAGCCCTGCTGGGCCCATGGGCAAGAGAGTGGGCCCTGTTGCGGGCCGTCAAACTAGTTCCTTCTCTCTTTGCATACTCCCGAGTCTAAACCAGGACTAAACAAGGTCTGAGACACTTTTATTGAGTTGACGGGGGGGATTGCCTATTTGTCTGATAAAATGCATGAAAATGCACCAAATTGATAGCCTGGGAATACCCAGGCTGCTCGTGCTCGAATTTCAATTCGAACTGTGAGACAGCCTGGACAGGAAGACGGAAATCTTCGCATGAATCTGGGGACCAATCACAGCACGGGGAGGAACGGCAAGCCGATGACACGTAAAGAATCATCATCAGGTCTCCATACGATTGGCTGTGGTCACGCGCAGACGTATATGTACATTCGTAGCGGCCAATAAACGGCTAAGGACAATCGTAAACCACACCTCCCATACGAGAAAATGAACGGTTGTTTCCCAGACTAAATATTCACTTGTGATCTTTAGTCTGGCACCAGGCTACCAAATTGAACCATTAAAATGAAAAAAAAAGTAGGACCCCCAGACCCCCCCTTTAAATGTGTCCTCCCACCATTAGTCTGTCAGTGGCAAAGATTCTTCTGCGAGGGCCACGGAGCCCAAATTGGGGTCATTCATTAAACTGTTATTTAGTGTAACTGCTTTTCATAAATTTGTCATTTTTTTAAACTAGTACAAAGTTTAAGAAGTGACTTGTGCATGTTTACATGTTCAAATTAAAACATTCATTAATTTATCCTTTCATTGTAGAGAGAGAAATCCGAGAGACAGACATACAGTATATGGGGGGCCCTGAAAAAACTTTTTACTTAAAAATTTTACTTAAATCCGGCCCTGCAAAGGCTGAGGGTTTTTTTCTGCCTTGCATCAATATAATAAATGAGTACTACTGCAATGTATAAAAGCAGTTTTAGAAGTATACTTTGCTGACAATACTAAGGTTGTGACAATAAACAATAATATTGGTAACCGCGACGAAAAGAAGGTACGATTATTTGATTGCAGCATTTTTTTTTTTCATGATGTGCATCATTACTTAAGAAGACCGTTTAACAAGAAGTCAGTTCAACTACGGCAGATAATTACTGTTGTTTGTTTTGTTTTGTTTATTTATTTCAGGCATTTCACAGTGAACATAATGGGCACAAGCCTCCTCCAGTCAGTCATAGTTTTCAGCAAAAAAATACCATTTAACATACAGAAGGGGAGAAAACAAAAAACAGTTGCCTGAAAGGGAGTAGGAAGAAAACTTATTTTATCCTACCCCCATTTACTCATATTAAACTAAATCAGCTTCACTGCTGATGTCGCCGAAATGAGCAGTGAGCAAAGTGAATCGCAGAAAATGTGTATCATCCCATGGTGAAATACTGGATTGCATTAAAAAATAATATTAAAATCGCAAATTGAATCGCAATCGCAATTTCTGTCCTACTCCATACAAGTGTGTCCCGATACAGCATCCATAATACAATACATATTCCAAAGAAACTGAAGGAAAAATGAAGGATGATGATAGGCAAAATAAATAAATAAATAGTAGTTTTTATTATGCTAAATATGTTCAGCAACTGAAACCTGCAATAGCAGAAGTTAGTGAGCGTGTTGTGATGTGTTATGAAGAAACCATGGGGTAAAACAAGCAGATTTAATTCATTTTCTTTTATAATTTGCGTCTCACGATACAGGTGCTCGATACGATATGCGTATTGTCAAGTGCGTCCTAACGATATATTGCCGATATGGTATATTGAGCACAGCCCTAATACAAACCCAGCCTCCGTCAGGCTCCGTGTGTGACTGTTTCATTGTGCCCACTGTTTCCATCAGTCACAGTAAAGAAAGACGCTATATAAATCCAATGCAAAATGTAATATCTATAAATTGATCCATCCTTGTCACAACAAAAGAAGTCTCTAAATCTTTACGACAGAAAAGAAAAAGCAAGTCACTCTTCTTACATTAAAATTCTCTACATTTTCCAAACAACCTTTAATTCAAGGGGCTAGTTAATTTAAAATCTTTCAAATCGTTGCGTACTGCTGGGTGTTATCCCAAAGCAGTCAACAAATGAAGAAGGATAAACACTGCCTTCACCACTGGACTGTCAAGCACTTTTGACTCTAACTCTTACGCTCTGACCTCGGTCTCGTCCTCAGTAGCACTGACATAAACTGTACAAACTGTACAACAGCCTCACCATTGGCTGGTTCCCCTTTATCAAATGAGGACCTTATTATTGTGTACCCTGCAACCTGTATCAAAACCATTCCAATGTTGCACAGTTTTTTTTTTCAGAAATTCTGTTACCAGAGCCATTTCAATCCACGTATATTTAGTTTAGTGAAGGACTCTTTAGGGAGGTTTTTAATTACGACACAATGAGCACTGTGGCATCGTTGTGGAAATAAACAAAAAGTGGGTCACCTCCAGAGCCTTGGCACCGATTGAAAGGACTTCACAAGAGAACAGTTAATGTTTTGGGTAGTGGTGGGCAGCAAGATTTCATTTCTATTCTGGGCATGCTGTGCTAACGCTACCAGGGTTTTCATTATCACGGCAATGTAATTAATAAGGCATAATTGCATTATTTTTACGATTATAATGATCGCAATTAACAAAAACCTGACAGCTCAGAGGCTACAACATGTCCCTACAAAGCAGCAGGTGTTCACATAGTCTTGTAAGGAGTGGTGTGATCTGCTCTCGCCGCCAAGGGCCACTTTCAGCAGATTTTATGTTTTTGCAGAAACCGAATCCTGAGACTGAGACAATTTGTGGCAGCCAGTAACCAGTTATACTTTAAAGATGGTAATAGGATGATAATACGGCAACAAAGGATAATGGATTTTGCAGCCCTATTTCCATATTATCATCAAGAAAATACCAGTTACGTTTCCCAGTAATTGACTAGTACAGTATTTAGGATATAGGGTTAGAGCTATGGCTTGAAGACACATATAAAGCAGGACACACACTAGATCTCTAGACTAGAGGATTTTTAGCTAGATTTTTAGTCTGAGCTCAATAAAAACTTTCTCTGACCTGTATGATCATGATCTGTGGTGGGACTCCTCATGTGTGTCCTCATGTCTGTCCTTACATGTGTGTGGTCTGTGCACAGATCTTTAGTCTCAAAAGATTTAAAATCCTCTAATGTGTGGGCACCTTTAGTGAGAGAAAAACAAAGAACCAAGGCACTCCTCCCACACAACAATTCTCTATTTACATTTTCTATAAAGCCTTCACTATACTGGGCTAATACATATTAAAATCTTTTTAAGACATGTTGCTGGTTTCTTCCACACGTATCGGCTCCAACAAAGCCTTTCTCAAGAAGTGAGGACCAGCGACTACGTCTCCCCTTTTACAGAGGAGCGATTAGAAACTCATATAACATATAAATGACTAGCAAGCTCTTTCATCACATATTACCATGCTATTGCCACACTATTACTGTGCTGTAAAGTTTGGAGATATTTTGAGCTTAAAACTCAAATTACATTGATTCATAACAAAACCAGTCCCTTTAAAATCCCATGTGTAAGGAATATTTCTTGTTCCTTTAATCTGGCTTTTTTAATAATATTGTCAGGGGTTCCCATACTAATGATGCAGACTATATCATTTGTACGTCAAGTGAGAAACCCAGTGCTTCACTCATCAGTTGTGTTTCTGTTACATTAACTCACTCACCTTGTATTTTGCCGTGAGCTGCTCGGTGGCTTCCTGCTCCTTCCTCAGATCTCCCATCATCCTCTCCTTCTCCCCGAGGAGCCTCTGCTTCTCCTCGGCCAATAGGAATTGATCTCCTCTGATGGCTTCCGTCTCCATTTCCAGCCTCTGCTCCTCCAGAGTCACATAATCCTCTCCATCTTTCTCCTCGTAGTCGTCCTCTCCTGCCGTATCCTCATCGCCGTCCCGGTCCCAAACATCGCCATCTTTCTTCTGCTTGTTCCTCCACTTCCTGTGGTTGAGCTGGGCCTTCAGTCGGGCAATTTCCTTCTGGAACTCTCTCAGGAGGGCGTCTTTGGGATCCTCGTTGACTCTCGGTTGGTTTTGGATGTTCTTGGCTCGATTTGCGTACCTTAGAGTAGTCAATGTTTCATCATAGTGTTGAGGGGCCGGACCTAGGGTAGCGACCATGACGGTTTTAGCATTCCCACCTAAAGAGTCTTGCAAAAGTCTGGTTAATTTTGAATCTCTATATGGTACGTGTCCACTCCTACCATCAGCCAAAGCCGAGATGACATTACCTAAAGCAGATAAAGATAGATTGATCTTAGCTGCTTCTTTTAGGCGCTCTCCTTGCACTCCTGTCTTGGCTTGTCGCTCGCTTCCAGCTAAGTCCACCAAGTTCAAACGTCCAACTCGGATGTGCTTTCTGCCATCTGGCCCAGGTTGGCTGCACTCCACTGTGATCAAAAATAAAGCATGAGATCTTGAAGAATGCTCATTCATGTCCGTTGCCCCGACTGCCCTGCATTGGTTGCCCATATTCATAACTTCCTCTATTTCTTTGATGCTTTTGCAAACACAAGAAGTAAGGTCTCTGACATACACGCCGGTATCAGGACTTTCCCTTAGCTCCAATCTAGAGTTTGCATGGTTTGGATCTAGAAGGTCCCGGATTTCCTCAAGGTAGATCTCCAAGTAGGATGCCCGCACTAGATACTGCCTGTCCGATTGGGAGCGTGAAATGTGTGTAAAAATATGGTCAAAAGCATTTGGGATAACACCCCTTTTTTCAGGGTCCATCCATGCCCCCTGCATAGTATAAGTCTTACCAGTCCCGGTTTGTCCATAGGCGAATATGGTGCCATTGAAACCTGCAAGAACAGAATCTATCAATGGCCTGACACTCTCCTCATATAGATCTCGCTGTTTGGAGCTGGAGTCATAAACAGCATCGAAGGTGAATGTCTTTAAAGGTTCACTGGGGGCCGCACGAGGGTTTCGAAGGATGACCTGCCCCAACTTCAGATCCATTTGTACAATCCCAGCTGCAGGCCCGTGGGACTCCTCTTTACGGTTCAAAGGCCGGCATCGTACTACCACCTTCACACACTCACTGCTCTTATTCTTAGACATGATTTCGCTGTCTTAAAAACAATACTAATTATTAAGAATTATACTAGCCTAATAACTACGTTTCTAGGGGGAAAACGATTGGTACTTGAATTATTAATTTAAAAAATGTAGACTAATTTTTCCAATTTTCTAATAGCCTATGGGCTCCCACAGAGACACTGTTGACATCTGCTTTAAAATAGCTGATCCAAGGAGATAGGCCAAGAAAAGACCATGCTTCATTCTTCAAAGCTAATTTTGTGTAATATTAGCTTTATAGACAGTCGGTCATCTCACGCACAGGATCGACGCTCCATCGCAGTCCCGCCATACGTCCTCGCTGTGATTTGATTCAAAATATAATTCCAGGAGATGACAGTGGAAACAATGATTTCAATGTTTATATCATCCTGAGGAAACCGATCCACAAGGTCCTGTACACAGCCCTGTCCGCATCCTCCTCTCGCCTGTCGCGTCTTGTACAGGCTCCGGTGCGGGATAACAACCCAGTCATTCCAACACCACACCCCACATCACTGCGGAGGCGCACAGTGCATTATGGGAAATGGAGTTTTCTCAAAATATAGGCTAATTAAGATTGCTGAGGCATATTGGCCTAGTTGTGAACAAGCTGCATACTAGTGCATATGAATACACAATAGAATGATCGTTCTTGGGAGTTTATTTGTTGAACATTTAGCCTATTTATTATTCGTTTGTTAATTGAGGCCTAAAGCATCAGCACTTGAGGAAAAGACATATGCTTAAACTCACATTAATCTTTAGTTCCAAGGTATAGCCTAACTCTGGACAGTGTGGGGCTAATTTTAACTGGAATGAACGATAATTATTGATTTGCTTATGATCGGCTTCAATATGGCATTGCAGCACCACCTTGTGACTGAAAAAAGACTAACCCAGTGGTGCCCAAAGTGGGGCCCGGGCTCCAAGGGGTGTCATTTGGCCCTGGAGATGGTGCTGAGATTGTAAGGAGTATCTACAGTGCAAAAACTAATCTAAAAATCAGTTCAATTTTATTGAAAGTAGATAATTTGACCTTGATCTGTCTGAACCTTGAACTGAATAAGTCTCATTACATTTCGAAAAAGAAAAAACAAACATCTTATTGTCCCTAAAATAAGAGTAAATATCTTTTGCACTTAAAAATAGGAAATACATTTGATTTTACTTGGGAAAAAAATAACAGAAATCTATTTCTATTAATATTTTTTTACTTGGCAAGTTGCAATAACATAAAATAGGGTGAAATATTCTTAAATCCAGAATTTTTCACTTATTTGACTGAATAGACTAGTCACTAAGGACACCTAAACAGCATGTCCTACTCAAACAGTGGCTATAAACACTATTGCGTTTGGCCCTTCGCTCGCCAATACTTTTCCATTTTGGCTCTTCGTGGAAAATACTTTGGGCACCACTGGACTGAACAGTATTTTTTATCATTTTGTTCGCCAATTAAATTTTTTGGCATATAAAAACAAAAATAAGTAAATAGGGGAGTTAATGGGATATTAAACAAGCTTGAAACTACAATTAAAAAATAGAAGGGTTTTTTTTTCTTTTTTTCCGTGAAAGTCAGCCTTGTGGCCTCAAAGCTGGATGGGTTGTTTTTGAAAATGTGTTGAGACAAACACCTTCTTATCTGCTCTCTTTGTTGCCTATAAACATCATTTTAACACTTCTTGCTGCAGAAGTGAACTGGTTTACATGGCATATAAACAATGAGGTCATGACTCACACACTCACCTGGTTTTGTAATTGGAGCTCAAGACATTTTTTTTCTGTTTCTATGCGATTTTTATTTGTTTATTGTTTGTTTTTTAAGATTAATAGCTACATTATAACACCTCTTCTCCCCTCGTGTGTATTTTTTCTTGTGTTTCCTTGTCAAATCATGTCTGTACTTGGCAGAATGTAATAGGGCATACTCCACATTCCTGAGGAATCAGCTGCACTGACAGACGGAAGAAGGAGCTGAACAAACAAGACAAATTCTACTCCATTTGTATAAAATAATAAATTTAAACAAGTTTATAATAATTCAATGATTTCAATTTAAATTAATACATATTAATTTGTAGCATAGGTGGTGGAGCTTTTCCCCCCCATTGTGCACACTGCATATACACTGTACAATGCGCAGTTAATAAAGGATAAACTAGGATAAACGCACTTCGCTCTACAGAGGAGAGAAATGGGGAAACGCCCGTAACACTGGGCAGAAGTACTTATATACATGACATCACTTTGCCTGACTCACAGCTGGGATAGTCACCGCATCAAGTGCCAGCTTCATCTATTACTAACTGACAGAACCCCGGCACCCGCATGAAACCAGCCGCCATATTGGATCATACGATAAATGGTATAAAGTGAAGCAAGGGGAGATTTGAGCCCACATGTCCGAGTAACTAACGCAGTAACATTTGCCCTTTCTGTCAGTGAAAAGGCACGCCCTTTTACCTCTGGATGCCTGCTACAACAGCCAATCAGGCGAGGGTTATCTGTGACATGACAGGTCGACAAGCGAATCAGTGACGTTTGTTTTGACAGAGGGGGCGGGATATGGGCGCGGCTTAAGGACTAGGGTGTCGCCGCGGTGGAGGCCCATATTCGAAGGCGGCGGCGGTCGTCTCTGTATTTCACTGCTAATCTCTCTGGAATAAGACAAAATAGGACTGGCCGTGAAACCGAAAGACTGTCACGTTGAGATTGTGTTCAGATTCTTCCTGGCTGAGCATCCGAGGGGGCTCTGGAATGACGGGGTGTGCTGAGAATTTGAATTAGCTCGCCGCTAGTTTGAAGAAAGAGTGAGTAGGGCTGAAGAGGAGCCATTTTGTCCTGACTGTGTGGGAGAGAGGAAAGGGTGGAAAAGAGGGATCACACCGGAGAAGAGGCTATTTTTGCGTTGTGTTTTTGTGATTGAGTGGAGAAACGGTCCGGATTGGAAGATATAACCTGTTGGATACAAATTTGGACACGCATTTCGGGAGGTATTTAGCCAACTAGCTTGCCAAAGCTAATCAACAATTCCCAGATTGTAGAGTGGAAAAAAAAGAGTACAAGAGAAGTGGCCCTGTTGGCAAAAGGAGCTGGCTTTAGACCGCACATACGCGTGTTAGGTTGTTTTTTTCTTTTTTGTATTTGTCTGGGTGGGTGAGCACAAGCTTTGTCAAATGGCGAAGAAGACGTACGACTTGCTGTTCAAGCTGCTGCTGATCGGAGACTCTGGCGTGGGGAAGACCTGTGTGCTGTTCCGCTTCTCTGACGACGCCTTTAACACAACCTTCATCTCTACCATAGGTGAGGCACACACGCCACATGCACAGCTGTTTCTGGTTTCCCCTAAAGGTGGCTTTGATTAGGCCTGACAGCTGGGAGACTTTCCGGCTAACCCCGCAGGGCCCAATGCCGAAGTTGGACTGCTATTTGGGCCACAGGGGTTAGCAAGTGAAAAGAGACACTCGAGCGCTTTGACAAACCAGTTTTAGGTTTATTGAGACGCACAATGGGAACTTCATGAAACTTTGCGAAATCTTCTGTTTTTGTGTGATAATACAGTGCCAAGGAAAAAGCGGTTTTGCTGGACGATGATGCGGTCATGTCAGTTGACCCAGTGGCTAGTGCTAACTAGGCTAACAGCTCTCTGTGCCAACACTGAGTTCATCTTCTTTTCACTGCTATAACCCGTAGATATGCCTGTAAGCTACTGTACTGTTACTTCATTGCATCTACACAAGGTCTGAGATATTTACATTTGTCCGGCTTAGTGAAAAGCTTTCTAATAGTTTGGAGTTTTAGCTACTTCCAATGAAACTACGTAAAAAAAAATATATATATATTACAGATTTGATAATTAAAATCTTTGGAGAAAAACTGAAACATAATACGGTCCTCATTTGGGCTGTGTACCCTTGAGAACCTGGTGATACGATACATACCTCAATACACAGGCCACGATGCCATACGTACCTCGATACAGAGCCTTCTCAATACAATGTTCGTTACGATTTCAATAACAAAACATGGACCTAATGCTCATTAGTTAATCGTGAACATATCCACGTACTCAAAAAAACTGAACTCTGTGTATTATCATTAATCTATTGAAGAATAAAGAACATAAAGTACATTTTGGTTAAATGCTTGCAACATAAAGTGTTCAGAATAATTGGTCGGACGCAGTGTAACTGGTCTCAAGGTTTACAATACAAAATCTTTTACATTTTTCCCCAGTCTTGCTGTCTAACACCTGGGGGGGGGAGAACGATACCAACAGCCACGATATTATTTAAAAAGACTATCGAGGTATCAATATTATGAGAACACACCTAGTTGGGAGTTTGAACTTCCAATTATAAAACATAAAATTTTTTTATTCGAGATTTGATTATTCAAAATCTTTGGAGAAGCGTTAATAGTGTCCTCATTAAATGGGTGGATTTGTTATGGTTAAGTGTAGTTACAGAACAGATCTTTGAAACAGAAGCGAACCGTTGCACTACCTTCATTGAAATATAGTGGGTAATAAAATCTCCCCTCACAATGTCACAGGTAGTGGTGTCACACGATGATGAGTCATACATTTAATGGGGAATTTGTAATGATTTGCTCCAATATAACAAACAGAATATGAAGAAGAAAAGTGAGAGCGAAAGCAATCATGAGACGTCCATACAATAATAGTTTTATAGCTGTTACCACATCAAATGAGACTTAGTTACGGGTTGAACTTCTCACTAGATAACTATAAATGGTTGATCCATTGCATATGCGCCTGACTGTGAGCTCACATGAGTCAAAATATGTCAAACGTTCACGCTCATAGAGGTCTCCATTAACTGCCATGTTGCTTAAGATCTGTGCTGACTAATCCTGTAACTTTAGACAAGTCAATGCTGCGACTGGATTCATGCCGGCGATCTCTCCTGAGCTTCGATTTCAAACCGGTTGTTTTGTAACTCACTGTTGACGGCTCCTCGTTCGACGTGCGAAGAAACGCTTGCCATAAACACTGCTTTGTTCCCAGACACACTTTCCTTCTGATGTGTTGAGCAGCTCTGTATATTGTCTAGTTTATCTGCCATGCATCTCGCATTCAGGCTTTCGCGGTGACACTGACTTGGTATTTCAGTCAAGGATTCAATTATCATTAGTGTCAGCAACACTTCCAAGAACATTCAGTACACATATGTCATATGAGAGGAATTGGCTGCACTCACATTGGCCTTAAGTGTAAAATCTGTAATAAGCAAGGACAATGTAAAACTTATTCCAACGCAGGCATTCAGTTATGCTTCATGTGTATTCAGAAACAAGAAAACTACAAATTTTGTATATTAGATTTTGAATCTTGAGATTGGCGCACTTCTTCTAAATGTTTATAATTGTCCTCAACTCATCAGTTTTTTTTTGTTTTAGAAGAACAACTCTGTATCCAGCTTAATAAGACAAACTGTAAATGTGTTTGTCTAATGGTCTATAACTGAAACAAATAAAAACAGGGGGGAAAAGTCTGGATAATTAGGGAAAATGGGAACCTAAATCTGAGGTTTGATCAAAAGAAGCCAGTTTGTGCAGTTGGTATAGAAATATTGCTTGAGAAATCCAACTCTTGGACAGATTCTTTGGCTTTGCTCCAAGGATTTCTCGAAGTACAACGTTGGATACTCAATCTTGGATGTTGTGGCTCTTGCAAAAACACGTCTCCGCTGACACCTGTTGAACAAAGAAAAACTTGTTTAAACTTGGTCTAAATTTGAGCAAAAGGATGAGTCGTAGTCGGTGTTGGGACATCCGCTGGTAGCAAGCGTTCAGCTAAATCGCAGAATAATGTAGGACAAAGTTCATGCGTCAGACATGTTTAGAGACTCTGTGTGTCATGCTCTCACGACTGGGAGCTTTGTGCAATAATGGCAAACTCAACAAACTATTAAAAATGTTCAGTATCAGTCTCCAGTTCAGGAGCAAGAGGAAAAAAGTGATTGGATCCTGTCTCACCTCTGAATATTACTGTCCAGTCTTGTCTCACTGCTGCATGTTTTCAAAATAAACTCAAGCCTTTGGCAAAGAGCGAAGAGGAGTGTAAACTGTCAGCAGGTCATAATGTAGATTTGTGGTTTATAACGAACTGTGACTGTTGTAAATTCAGTTTTGTGAGTAAGACCTGTCCTATAGCCCCCCGCGCTCCTTAATGTACAGCATTTACTCCTGGGGATGAGGGTGTGACTTTTGTTTGTTGCTTACGATATTATTTCATGCAGAACAGCACTTCAAACGGCCTCCAGGGATGCCCCAGGACCAGTGTTCATTTTGACAAGAAATTGTAATTATGTTTTTTAGTTTTAGTCACAATTTTCAGTCATCTGATTTATTTTAGTTTTAGTCAACAAAAATATTAAACAATTTAACAAACTTAATTAATAATGGATTTAGTCGACTAAAATACATAACTTATTTTCTGAAAAGGAAACTCAACCTACTTGGAACAACCTACTTGGTTACCAATCTAATACCAAGTCTCCATGTTTCACATCAGAATCTACAAATATCGTGACGTTTTTGTACAAATACATACAGTATTAACCACATGTGTGTACACTGTAAAGTAGGTGACAAATGTGACATGTTTATTTTAATCACTCACCAACATTTTCATTCTCCATCACATGACGCTACACGAACATTGGAGCACTCTTGTTTTCATATAATATCATCTGGCACAATAAAATAAAAATAAAGTCTAAGCAAAGAAATGTACCTTTGAGAAAACGTTGAAGTGTGTGTTCTGTAGATGTCTCTTCAAATGTTCTTCCCACTAATGGCCGCTCCGCAGCTTTACATTTTGTGTTTTCTTCGTTGTGAAACATAAAATGGCCCCACTACTCTCCTCCTTTTTCTCCCAGCCGTGGACATTTTCTTGCTCTTTTCATCACCGTAACTTTGCAGTCTTCCCGGGAGAGCGATCCAAATGGTGCTGTTAGCTTCTATTCACCGCTCAATAAGGCAAGCCCTCATTGGTTCTCTTTGCATCCAGTCCGGCCTGGCGATGTCCGGACTGAATGCGCTTCTTCTGATTGGATTTCGTCACTGTCTATTTTTCGTTATGCGTAGACTAAAAAGTCGATCAGTTTAATCATCGTCTTAGTCCCAAGGAATTACTTTTTTCGTTTCCTTTTCGTCCCCAAAAATATATTTATGACACAAAATATGACCGTAATATTTCATTAGGGCTGGGCAATTAATCGAATTTTAATCAAATCTAGATATTGAAAAAGGTCAATTACGGTAATCGCGAGGTGAGCTTTAATCGTCTTTTCTGCAGAAAACTAGCAATTACCAGTCTAGTCCAGTAGATGGCGGTAAATGCTCAGTTGTTTCCACGTAACCTACACGGTAAATCCAGCTTGTAAGTAGCTTTGTGCTGATGGTGAAAAAATGACCAGTATTTTCCACCCCAAATATTGGAGCACTAAAGAACATGGACATTTCTTTAGGATTTCTACTCCTATGGAAAAGGTAGGCTAGGCTAACAATTGTTAGTAAACTTAAGCTAACATCTTGCGTAATTTCTTCAAACACTTTCACTTTTGTGCGATCTCTGCACATGTTGTTTGTTTTGTTGCTGGCCATGTGAGAGGTGTATGGCGTTGTTGTGTAGCTACTGTGTGGGAGGGGAAGTGCCCATTTCTGCTTCTGTAGTGGAAAGTTAGCAGTTAGCACGCAGTTTAGCAGTGATGTAGCAGGATCAGGCCTTGCTCCGCAATCTGTATTATCACAGCTACTATAAATAAGGCCATATTTATTATGTATTTTTACTTATTTAGACAAAAATCGAATCGAAAATCGAAATCGTTCAATATGGGGAAAATAATCGAGATAATTTTTTTTTCATAATCGCCCAGCCCTATATTTCATCAACGAAATTAACACGGCCCTGGACTGTATAAACCTGTTGCCTCAACTTTCTCTCAGGACGAGAGATGGAGGGAAGCTATTGAAGCCAGGTTTTAACGCTTTATCTATTGCCCATAAGTGTTATCCAAGGACCCTGTCAAAAAATGTTTTGACAAGGATGAATCGTATTGTGACATCTGCCTCATAAAGCCTCGGTCGATGACTTGTTAGTTTCCGAATATACAAGTAGTTTAACAGTGTAATAGTAATTGTTTTACTATACAAGAAGAATTCTTTCGTATTATATTCATTTCAGGAAGTGTAGAAATTGCTTGAAATGCCCAGTGAACTCGAGACCAGTAAGTTCAGAGACTGAGGTGCACAGCTGACTCTCAAAATACCCCCCTGGAAACCCCCACTGCCCTTTCTCCTCCTCATCACCTCCATAACTCCTTCCTGTTCTTGTCCCGTCAATATCCCAGCCATGATCCACTGCCCGTATGATCACAAAGTCTAAACAATCCAAGCAGCTGGTTCTACCTCACTGAAAAAGCCAATGCGTCCATCCATGATATGATTTTCTACAGGCAAGAGATTGTAGTAAATGTGAAAAGCTGATCGTACATGGCATGCTGCATTTAAAGGGCTGAGTGATGTGGCTG
Source organism: Lesueurigobius sanzi (assembly GCA_900303255.1). NCBI lineage: Eukaryota > Metazoa > Chordata > Actinopteri > Gobiiformes > Gobiidae > Lesueurigobius > Lesueurigobius sanzi. Next base: position 37,542 of record OMNZ01108973.1, on the reverse strand, counting down.
AAAAAAATAGCACAGATCTTTTTTGGCACATTGTATTTGTGATTTAAATGTGACCAGTTGCACAGAACCAGCTGCATATCCACTAGAGCACATTGTATTTCCGTAACACGGTTTTCAAGAAGAGGCACAGAAGAAACAGAAGTGAAATGGAGACTTCCTTTGAGAGGCAAATGTACAGAACACATACATCCCTCACTATTCTTTTGTGTGTATCTTAGATCTTGCACAGTGCACATATTTCCTTGACAGTGTTCTGAAAAATATGCATCCCATTCCCTCTGCAACCTTTTGAAGGATTAACAGGGCCGTTGTCGGAGTAGAGTAAAATCCATTTGCCCCATCTTTGTGTGGCATTTGTGACTCCTTATGAAAGATTGTAAACGGCTAATTGCTAAAAACAAATATTTAAAATTATTCCTGTGATAAATGGATGTTAGGAATGCGTTTGGAAAGCCAAGACAACAAAATTGACCAACTCCACTTTTGTCAACACGGCCTTTTTAAGCAAATGAACCTAACATTACATCAGTTTGGCCTCATCGGCTAAATCCATAATAACGAAAGCCTGTTGTGCGAGTTTGTTGAAGCTATATTTCAGGTTCTGTGGTCACCTCCCTCTCTCTGGGGTGTTTGTAATATTTAGTGAGTCAGACTTTGGCAGCGGCTTCCTTCACTTCTCTCTTGCTCCTTCCTATGCACAGCTGTTTCTCGGACATCCACGGTGTATGACCCGGACCGTTTCAAAATGCTGTAGAACGGACCTCCCTTTGGGGTCTCTGGGGTAATTAAAATCCATATCTCAAAAGAGAGCCATGTAACGACACCAAGTAATGAATACATTGGCGTGGCGTACAAAGATATGGATGCCTAATCTTTTGTACGTTTTGTTGGCAGATGTGTTTCATAGTTCCAAATTGAAGTCATTTAGCAGCGAGGTCTGGGTTTTATTATGTTGAAAACTGGTTAACTCTGTAGTTTAGACCTCTACAAACAAGTTCTGAAATGCTTTCGATTCTCCTATTAGTTTAGGAGTTCATGTTGAAGTCTTCTCTCAAATGTTAATGCTCCCAAATTAAAATGGGCTTTGGACCAAGGCACGTTTAGGTACGTTCAGACCAAAGGCTTTTTGGACTGCAAAAACACTCGAAGCGCCAGATTTGGACACTTGTGTATATTGTAAAGAGTCGACACACGGGAAGCGTGTTGGGAGGGTCTTCTCTGTTGCCGACAATGGCAGATCCCACTCTTCTACGAGGTTTCGCCCAGAGCTACAGCAAGACAATATTTCCCTCATCTCAGGGCAGTTTTTAACCCACTGTGGGCTAAAATGGCAGTATGATTCATGTGAGAGCACAGACAGGATGTAAAGGCTGTAAATGTTATGTTATGGCGAGGGAACTACGACATTAGCTGCTCCTCCATTGTTTTCGTTGTTTTCCTGTAGGGGTGTGCTCAAAATATCCATACCTAGATACGTATCTATATAATTTAAAAAGATACAGTATCAATATCGTGGCTCTCAGTATCGTTTTCCCCACAGGTGTTAGACGGCAGCAAGACTGGGGGAAAAAACTTATGGAAAAATGTAAAAGGTTTTGTATAGTGGACCATGATCTGTTCTACTGTGTCCAGCCAATTATTCTGAACAATTTATGTTGCAAGCATTTGACCAAAATGTACTTTATGTTCTATAAATTTCAATAAATTAACGATAATACGCTGAGTTCACTTTTTTGAGGAAGTGGATATGTTCACGATTAACTAATGAGCTTTAGGCCCATGCTTTGTTATTGACTCGTATCGAACAGTGTCAAATTGTATTGAGAAGGCTCTGTCTACGTATCGTATCGTGACCCGTTTATTGAAGTATGTATTGTATGTTTCAAAGGTACACAGCCCTGTTTTTCTGCTTCTTCCTGGATTCATCCCGGTTCTTGAAATGCGTCATTACCTTTCTCTGATTGGTTGCAGCATCTTTCTCCAAAAGTTCAGATTATTGAACTTTTGCGTCTTGAAACGCTCAGGACTAGGGCTGGTAAACGAAAAAATAATGAAGGTACTACCGGTATCGAAAAATAAATTGGTACCGAAAACGGGTACCGAATCTATCTTTAGAAAGCAAATTTCTGTTTCTGGTGGGTCTTGAGACTGCACTAAAAGAAAGGGCTAAGGTGTTTCCGCTCAAATATATGATAAAAACACTAAAAGAAACAGTACTTTATAGAATAAATTATTATTGTTCTGTTTTATGGTTCTACAACAAAACTAAAAATGAAGCGGGAGTATAAATGACTTGATTTGAGAATATTTGTCTTGTTTAGAGCAGTTTGGACTAGATTACACATATTTACTACTGTCATCTAGATTATTTGTTTTTTTCATGACAATTTGTACTGATTCTATGGTAATCTCACTTGAATTAGGAAAATAAAACTGCCAAAAGACCAATTTTCTTACACCATTGGTAAATTAATTTACAGAAAGGAAATAAGTAGAAATCTATTGAAGCAAGTCAAAACAAGTGGTTAGAATCGGGTCAAATGAGCCACTAAATCTTTACTCAAAACAGCTCAAATTTAGATGAATAAGATGAATTTGGGTCATTTAAACTTCTAGATATTTACTTTTTTGTGTAATTTAGTATAGGTATCGTTCAGATATTGGTACAGAGTATCGTTAAAGTACTAGTATAGAAAAAACATGAACGGTACCCAGCCCTACTCAGGACGCGCCGCACGATCTTTTGACGCCTCTTGACGTATATATTTTGCATTTACAGGGTTTCCGCGCGGCATTAAAAGTCATTAAAGTAATTAAAAAGCATTAAATAGAATTCAAACTGGCAAATCAAACATTCTTGGAAAATAAAGATATAGCTCAACTGATTTTGCAGAAGTTTGGCAAAAATCCAAAAGTAGTGTCTGTACTGCTGTTTGGAAAGACATTATACACTATTTCTGTTCAAAAGTTGTCAGTTGTGTCAAAATCTTTATTGAATATGGAAATGAATATTAAATACACACCAATTTGTGGCATTTCTGGCATTAAAAATGGCATTAAAAAGCATTAAATTTGACTTACTGCTACCGACATTGAGCAATTCATACACGAGGCATTTCAAAGTGCAATTCAAAAGTGCTAATAAATGAATTACATGAAAAGTGCAGATAAATTACTTTCAGTCGTCATATGCACAGCTAAAAATAATTGTTTTTGCTAACTGAATCTTTAAAAGATAAACGGCGAATCTAATCATAATCCATTTTTCATCTGTTGGATATTGTTTTCCCAACCGTGCAGCCCTGTCTTATAAATCTTGTGCTATTGTGCAAATAACGAAACACTTGGCTTGTCAAGACTTGGCTTCTCTTGGATCCCATAGTAGCGCCGTGCTTTTAATCAAATGTGGATATGCGTTTGGCCCAGATCGGCGTCTTCGTGTTGGTCAAACTGTCGAGGCCTGACGCAGCACAATCAGGAGATAATGCTATTGTCTCCAAAGGGAAACACAGCAGCCGTTCTCCTCCAGCGCTCCTGACCTTCGCTTTAGATTCATCATTTCCCCATTCTCTGGTTTCAGTTTTGTTTTAACGCCAATTAACCTGGTTGTTTTCTCTTGTCTTTCAGGAATAGACTTCAAGATCAAAACAGTCGAATTACAAGGAAAAAAGATCAAACTACAGATTTGGTAAGTCGTATTTCTTACTAGAACTGCTATGAAGTGGTGTATGAGAGCTTTTGGCAACAGATGGACTTACAGTAACTCTGCTTTAAGTCAAAACATAGGCTTAGCCCGACTAAACAGGCACTAAATAACAAAACTGTAATCGACTTTGCAGCTTTTTCTACTTTTGTGTGAAAGACCGTTCGTCCTGAGGTGGTGAAACATCTGTTTGACAAAGACTCCCCCAGGTCCAAATCTCTGTTCCAAAAGGAAATGGTCATTGTCCCACCAGGATCTCTGTCCCGCTCTGGATACACTCATGTTTCTGCAGCTTGTTTTACTCAAAGCCAGATGCATCATGTTCAAGCGTGGAATGATTTGAGCACGTTTACAAAAGCAGAACACCTTCTGGAACTTATAAATAGCATAAAAATCACTAAATGTATAAAAAAATATTGTTGAAATCAAATGCAATCACGGCGTTCGATCAGTGTTATCAATGTTGTCGTAGAGAGGACTGGTTCAAAACAGGGCTCATGTTACCAGTAACTGGCACCACATTAGCAGAAGACTAGATTCCACATAAAGCTGGACTGGACCATGACGGCGTTGATCTCTTTTGTAGCCAAGTATTCGTGGTTTGTCCTCAATTGTTTATCTGTGTCATCTTGATCAGACTCACACCCTTTTTATGCTTTTGTACAAACAAAGGCACAATAGAATAGAAACTGCTGTGAAATCCTGCTCCAAGCTGCACTGACTTTTATACTGAGTGGTTGATTATCTGGAGAGTATACAGGCTTTAGGTTGTTGTCTTGAACTTGAATTATTCTTTTCATGATGCTTAATTGGATCGTAAGGTCACGCTTAGATACTCACTATGTTAATTGGATAACCTTTTTAGTAACAGAGTTAATGGGATTACCAGGGATGGGTACGAAACACGGTTTTGTCTGTCAGTCCACCTGGACGACTGAGCTCCAGCCTTAACGGTCCCCTTATCAGTGCTGAGTGCTACAGTCACATGCTCAAATCAGCGTTTAATAAAGGCTCTCCTCTCGTCCATACCTTCCCTGTGTCTGAGCTGCTGTGGCTCCCTCTGAAGCTGAGACCGGGGCGCTGTGCTGTGCACCCTCTACTTTTCTCCTTGTGATGGAAAGACGGACTCGCTGTTCGAGTGACACTCTTGTTTCATTATTTCCTGGTTGGTCCCAAAATAAAACGGGTTCAAGACCAGTTTATTTTATCCTGAACGGATCATGGAGGTGTGCACACTCTAATGTGCGAAATGTCAGAAATATTGGGGAAAAGACAGAAAACAGTGTTTCAGATTTATGATGCGTCTGGGTGGTCTAGGACTGAGAACAGCTGTTTGTTTTATTGTTCCTAATTATTTAAATATTGAGGCCTGTGCAAAAGGCAGCTGCTGTACATTTATTTTATGAAATATACAGCTTTTGAGTTAATTTTGTGTTAAGCTCCAATCATTATTCAATCAAGTTACAGCCAGAGATTTGTTACAAGGTTCATTCCAAGCAGCTGTTGCTTGATCCTTTGTCCAAAGTAACTAGTAATCAGATTACTTTTGAAGTAAGCAAACAACAAGATTACTGTTGGAAAGAGTAATTACTAATCAGTAGTTGGATTACTTTTATGTAGTAATCCCAACGACTCTAACTAATGTTATTTAAATGCTCCTTTAATGTAGAAGGCAAAGGATCATGTAGCTCTGCTCTTTTAACTATTCGACTCCATCAAACTGCCGTCACAAAGTAAACTTTATTAGTACAGCACTTTTCACAGACACAAACTTCACAACAGTAAAAACTATAATAACCACATGTATAACAACAACATGTGGCAAACATTGTACTATAAATTGCAGCTTGAGTCAGGACTAGAATGCTTTCCCAAACAAATATGTTTTTAGGTTCTCTTTGAAAGAATCTACTGAGTCCAGAGGGCGCAGGTCAAAAGGAAGTTTGTTCCACAGTTTGGGCGCTACAGCTTTGAGAGATAGGTCTCCCCCGAGACTGTTGTGTCAGAAAACTTGGCATTTGATTAGGACTGAAATAACAAATGGATGAAGCCACAACTTGATCTAAGCAGAGATCACTGCTGACACCCTCTGGTGGGAAAAGCTGTAAACGTCAGGCACTACGCTTTGTTTGGTAAATATTTGTGTGTCCACAGATCTGAGGTAAACGTGTCCAAATCTAATATTGGTTTTACTGAGAACAATTGTAATGTTGATTTAATCACAATTACTTAAAGGGCCATATGTAACTTTTTAAGTGAAAAATGAAATCCTGATATTGGTGTGTATTTGACCTTTAGCGACCCTGTGACCTTTAGTGACCCCAGTGGTTCTGTGGGTGCAGCATGACTCCTTTACTTTCCATCACAGCGGCCTCTGTGGTGCTCCAGGATCAATTGCTTTTTAGGGAGTTCATACCAGAAACTTCGCAGAAAGCCCATGTGCTGATCCTGGAGCGGGACAGAGGCCCTGCTGCAGCCACACCGCTCCGGGGTCACTAAAGGTCAAGTACGCACTAATCAACATTTGCTTTTTCACATAAAAGTTACATAGTGCACATTTAAACATTTGCTAAATCTGGTCCAGCTTCTGTAGTTCAAGCTCAGTCACTGAATTCTGGATGTTCTTAGCTTTCAAATGATGAATGTCATGTTCACATTTGAACCAGAATCCAGTGCCACATGGAGAGTGCATCCTACAAACATTATCTTTAACTTACTCAAAATGCCCTGGAGCTGCGTCACTTAAGCTCAATCAGGTAAAAACCAAAACCTTCACACACTGTAATCTGATTAATCGATCAGCTACATAATCAGGTTACAGCCCTACTTTTATCATCAGACATCATACAGTACATCGTCAGACATTGTGCCGTTGTGAGAATGTTGTAGCAGAAAAAGGGCAGAACAAATGGAGTAAATAATGCAGTAGTTGGTGTTGTCAGTACACGCAGAGTGAAGTCATTTGGAAATGATTGAATCAACCAGAGACGTGACGGTGGACCATTTCAGAGGAATCCAAATGTATTCATCGTAATGTTTTGTTTTTATGTTGTGTGTTTGTTTACTTTAGTTTTTTACAGTCTCATAAAATCCAACCAAAGGAAACTCATTTGTGCATCATGCTAACTGTTGAGCGGTGTTTTTGGAGCTACTTCAGTATCAAGTATATGGCAAAAGGAGTTAAAAGAATATAATGATGTAGCTCGTATCAAACCAAACGCGTGGTGGTAAGGAAGACAAGCCTGTGTCCAATAGTGACTACAAATGGGGAAAAGGCCCCAATTAGGCTTCACGCAGCTAATGGGGCTGCTATGTCCATGTTTCCTGTGGTCTAGGTCAGTGTTTCTCAAACTGTGGTACATGTACTGTACGTGTACTGTACGTGTTGTGTACATGTACTGCACCGCTGATACTTCAGGGCTTCTTCAGGTGGCACTCGGGGTCATCTGGAGTTTTAGAATTTATTCATTTTTGTTTCATTTATGCTTCAGTTATGTATTTAAGTTGAGCCTGTGTAGGTTCTCAGTCGTACAGGAGTTGTTCATCGTAGGCAAAAATTCTTCAGTCTTCATCTGTACTCTGTAGTTGTAGTTGAAGTGTAGGACGTTTCGATCTTAGTCCAAAGATCGTTATCAGCTACTAAGGACTAGAGCACACTGTGGGTCTCTTAAGAGTAAACCAGAAGGAGTTAACCTCTAAGTCCCTCCTCTCTTGGTGCTAAAGGTAGGAAAACATCTTAATTTATTCATATCTAATATGGCTCGTTAGACAATACAGATGTAACGATCCCTATTAAGTATGAATATGAAGATGTTTTCCAACCTTTAGTACTAAGAGAGGAGGGACTTAGAGGTTAGCTCCTCCTGGTTTACTCTTATGAGACCCACAGCGTGCTCTTAAGCTGATGACGAGTCTTTTTCTGGTTTCGACATTGTTTACACCCAGTTTAGACATAATGTAAATCAATTTAGGACTATTTTAGAGCTAGTTTAGTCTGATTTGATCCAGCTCTGGGCCTGGTGGTACTTGTAAGGTTAAATCTTTTATGAGGTGGTACTTGTAAGGTTAAGTCTTTTATGAGGTGGTACTTGTAAGGTTAAGTCTTTTATGAGGTGGTACTTGCTGTGGAAAGTCTGAGCACAACAGGTCGACATGAAGAATCTTTCAGCCCCTTTTTAACCTCAGTGACTGTGTTTATGAAATGGTTGACAATTGTGTTTCCGTTGTTTGTTTTTCAGGTTTGTAGCTAAAATGAACCAATCTTTTCTGTTTTATGTGTTTTAGGGACACGGCGGGACAGGAACGGTTTCACACCATCACCACCTCCTACTACAGAGGCGCCATGGGCATCATGCTGGTGTATGACATCACCAACGCCAAGAGCTTCGAAAACATCAGCAAATGGCTGCGTAATATTGACGAGGTAAAACGCTCACAGACCCAGAGCAGCTGACAGACTGACAGACTCTAAGAACTCCACTACAGGCAGAGAAAGGCTTCATGCTGCTGGTGTTTCACCTGTGTCTGTGTTTGTTTATAGGTGTTTCTCATCAGTGCAGCAGCGTCTGTCACTGGGCTCTAAATAAGAAATGCATTACAATAGAAATAGATGCAGCCATTACAACATGCAGCACTATGTGTTCAATACATTCTTGGCACAACTACACACATACAGTATGTATGATACTGCATGTGTAGCACCTTCAGGCGTAGTTACATTCCTTTTAGTGCATTTTATTTCATAGAAAATGTTTCGTGAGCGTTCTCTTAATACGGTTTGATCTTTTGGTTAAACAAATTGTGTAATATTATAATTATCTTTATCGTGGCTAAATAACAGGTTCTTCAGGTCACTTTGCTGTCATAGTACTTTTAGGGAAAGGCAAAAGTGCATAACATTTTTGATCTTTTACTGATAACCACTTCATGTACAATGTTTTAGAGTGGAAGTATCACTCTGTAGTGACTTGCAATGCATGGAGTTTTTATTGCAAAGTGCACTGGGGTTTGGCCTCTTGTTACAAACCTTGATGTTGTTTTATTCACATATGTGATGTTGGACTGGCAGCCAGTGTCAGCAGCTGCTTAAGTAACTGTAGCGGTTAGAGGGAGCAACGAAAAGGCTTTTGAGGTAAACCAGAGGCAGCGTCCAGTGAGAGGAATGGGGAAACATCCACTGAGATCTTCACATTTACGTCTGAAAAATCAAGAGATTTTTTGCTGTAGAAGATTCACAAAGAGGACAGTTAATGTTTTAAAGTGGCTAAAGTTAGCAGGAAGTGTAGCATGTTCGGACTTCAATATAAAAATAAATATATATATATAAAAAATATGAATTTCATCTTGGATTTGATCAAATTAAGTCACTATGAACGGCTAAACACTTTATATAGAAGTCCGAACATGCTAACTTTAGCCGACTTTAAAACATTAATCATCCTCTTTGTGAATCTTCTACAGCAAAAAATCTCTTCATTTGCTTCTCCTTTATATTAGACAAATATATAAAACGCATCAAAAGTTATTTT
>OMNZ01108973.1:3005-17850 GCA_900303255.1 Lesueurigobius sanzi | reverse complement strand
ACTAGAGGTGTGGCTCAATAAAAACTCATGGCATGATCTGTGGTGGGACTCCTCATGTCTGTCCTTTAGTGTGTGTGGTCTGTGCACAGATCTTAAGTCCACTAGTGTGTGGGCACCTTTAGTCTGGACTCTGGGCTGAAACAACTAATCAATTAATCGTAAACTTATCAATTATTGAAATAGTTGTCAACTATTTTAGTAATAGTAATTGTTTCTGGGATATACTCAGTAAGAATTACATCAAAAGTTTGTATTTTGTGGAAAAACTGTCCCTAAAGGCATTGGTTATTGCAGTGTTTCCCAATGAGGGGGGGTACTTGGAATAACCTCAGATATAATACAAGATAAAACTTGATTGTATTCTTGATTATATGTTCAAAGAAAAGCTACTTAAAAATATTTAACATGTGAATAGGAGTTTTTGTCATGCACTTTCTAAATAATCAACAAAACCATCAAGGCTGGGGGGTACTTGGAGTTTAAGTGAACGGGCCAAGGGGTACCAAAAAGGTTGGGAACCACTGGGATATAGGATTCATTTTTTGCAAATATTTTAGCTCTGATCTTAACTTTCAAATGAGGAATAACATGTGAAACTTGTACCTTTAAGTTTACTCTATCAAAACATCCTCAAAACGGTGTCACTTTAGCTTCATGTGGAAAAAGTTTTTATTACACTTTCCGTGCACCTTTTGCCGCCAACTGGATTACCTGAATGATCGTTAGTGACAGCCGACATAAGACCGTACCGAGAGGAAAGCAAAACGGCAGAGACCACCAGAGCCTCCAGGTTATGTGCTGCGACGTCCCTTCTGGACCACACCTCTGTGCGCTCCATCATGGGAGGATTCATCTGTGGTAACTTTAGAGATTGTTATTTGGTGGTGTATTATATTGACCTGGTTCATATCCAGCCACACTTTACTTATGTCACTGCACAGACGTTTTTGACTTTAAAGACCCCAAAGTGCGGCTGGCCTGGATTGTTGGACACATCACGGCCTGAACAGATCACTCACAGTCTCCCTGGAAGCACAGGTCTCACGCTTGTAATTATTTAGCTTTTTAAAATAGTTTTAACAAACACATTGTGCCTCCCCCACACATCAGACGCCTCCTCAGCACAAAGAATACACTGCTCCTCTTACAAAGTTTACTGCATCGAATAAAAATAGATAAGGTGATAATAAACCTTTACTCAAAAAGACTGATATATTATCTAGGTGGAACAACATCCTGGCAAACATTTTTAAATAACTTTATTGGTATTAAAAACTAAGTGCACTTGGTTAACTGCTAACATGGAGTCCTCAGCATGAGCCGAACTCCTGGATCCACTTCTCGTACTTCTCCAGGTCTGAAGCCGACACGGATTTAGACACTTTCTTCAGGGCGGACTCGAAGTCCTCCATGGTGGTGGGCATGTGCATCTCGTCCCGGGAAATGTTTCGGATCTCCTCTGGGGACAGGCCCTCGATCCTCCGCCTCATGGCCATCAACGAAGCATCTCTGAAGGTCACACACAGGATTAGACTCACTTCAGACCAGCTTCAGTCAAGATGAGAACTTGATATTATATGAACTCTTTGTCCCAGATCTCCAGACCATTGTCAAATCAGAGCAGAATGAGCCCCACTATTAGGGTTTCTCACTTTCACAACAATCCCAGACTGAATTCTAGAGCAGTGTTTCCCAACCGGGGGTACGGGCGATCTTAGCAGGGGGTACTTGGATTCATTTCAGATAAAAAATATATTGTATTTTTGATTATTATGTTCAAAGAAAAGCTGTTTTTTAAAAAGAATCACTGTATAGAGTGAGAACTTGACAGTATTGAGCGTCTTTGAACTGATAAATTTGAGGTGAAATGTGAACAAAATGGTCATGAATGAGCTCATTAAACCGGCTGATATTAACGGGACTATAAAGTAAGAGGAATCAGGATCATGAGAATAGGAAGAGTGGACTATAAAGTAAAAATATTCAGCTATGAGTCACTGATCAAGACAGAATCTACATTTATGACATAATTGTGGCAGTAACACATCATATAGTATAATAAATACTGACAAAATGAGAATGTTGCTCCCACTGAACTGGTGCCACCTGCTGCTCGCTGCTGCTCATTGCGTGGGACAATATTATACATCAGGGTTAGGCAAGTCGTCCTGGCAAGGGCCCATTTTTTTCCTTGTCAAAAGGACCAGGGGCCAAACCTCCCAATCCTGGCCCAAAGTATAGCACTACTTTCTACAAATGTCAGTGTCGTGCATCATTAATATGACCAAGCAGGGGTTTTGAGGGGACATTTTTACAAGAACTGAGGTATTTTCCGAATGGAGGAGGAGGAGGAGGAGGAGGAGGAGGAGGAGGAGGAGGAGGAAGGAGGAAGGAGGAAAGAAGAAGGAAGAAGGAAGGAAGGGAGAAGGAGAAGAAACTTAAATTGGATAAATGGCTTGAAAATGCTTCAATTTAGAGGATTTGTGTTGATTTTGAGTGGGTTTGGACTGTCTTGCACATTTAAATTGAGACAAAAATGTCCATTAGAAAGAAAAAACATAAATGTTCCATCGGCAATTAATTTAAAATAGTGTTAATCCACAAATAGTTTCAATTCAAACACTTTAAAGTCATTTTCTGTTTTTCCAGTGTCTCAAATTTATCTTGGAGGGCCAAGAGATCCATGATAGAGGGCCGGATTTTGCCCCCGGGCCCGACGTTGCCTACCCGCTATATATAATGACACCTCAGCTGGCTTAGTGTAGTGTAATGTACAAAGCAGAGGTTTGGATCGGGACCTGCAGACGTTGGTGATGTCCGCTCCAGAGTAACCCTCCATCTGTGTGGCAATCTTCTCCAGGTCCACATCAGCAGACAGCTCCAGCTCCTTCAGGCTAATCCTGAGCAGATCCACTCGACCTTTAGCTGAGAAACGAAACACAACGACGCCATGACGGGGGGTTTACAAGTGTTACATGCAACTAACAGAGACAGGACTGTAAATGAGCTCGCAGTGTGGTGATGTAGAATGTCAACAATAACATCTAAGTTGGAACTCATTTTACAATACGAGTCCATCGTCGTAACGTGCAGATAGTCAGGAAATTCTGGTTTAAAGCATCAGAAGGAAGTTTGTGGAGAACAGCTAGAGACGCCTCTGTGGTCTGGTCATGTGAGGACTGGTGCAATTGTGTGTGGCCCAGAGGGATCAGGTTAATCTCTCCATATACACTTTGTAGCCTTCGAAACGGCTCGATGGCCCGGTACAAGGCGGCTGTGACCCTCTCACCTGACGGCAGGGGGATGTAGATCCTCTTCTCCAGGCGCCTCCTCAGAGCCTCGTCGATGTCCCAGGGGAAGTTCGTGGCAGCCAACACCATCACCATCTTTGACGGATCCTCGTTCTCCGAGGCTCCGCCCACACCTGCAGAACGAGGAGCGCCCGAGTATCCCAGTCAACACACTCAGTCTTTTACACAGTATGAGGATACTGGGGAAACAGGCTACGATGCAATACAATTATAATGACAATACAAGTAATTCAACTGTCGCTCTTTATTTTATGAATATTTTTTTCCATTAGTATTTTCCTGCTTTGCAATAGAACAACCTTTTTTACTCCATGAGCTACTTTCATGCATCAAAAAAACAAGTGAAACTAGCCTGTACGACTGCCAAGATGAAAATTTAACACAATATAAGAAAATGACAGTAGTTTCATTGTTTGCAATATTCACCTAAATGTTTGGAGATGCTTTGTTCAGAACAAAAAAAAGCATCTAAAATTTGACTCATCAGGTGTATGTAGAAATGTTGAAAGCCTTTGGTGAGCCGGTAGCTCCTGGGCTACTGGTTGGAGATCCCTGCAACAGCATGTACTGTTCTTCCATTTGCTTGGATGAGTCGTGTTTCATTGGCTTATTACTATGTCACTATATCTCGTCCTGAGCTGGACACTACAGAGTTACAGTACCGTCCATCTGCACCAGGAGCTCGGCCTTGACCCTGCGGCTGGCCTCGTGTTCCTCTGAAGTGCCCCTCCGACTGCACATGGAGTCGATCTCATCTATGAAGATTGTAGTGGGAGCATAGTGGCGAGCCTGAGGGAAGAGAAGAGCAAACAAGGGGCTTATCTCACACACATAATAAAGTATAGACCCATAATAAAGCTCTTAAAGGGCGCTGCCAGACACAAGCACATACACAAACAAGAGTCCAATTACCTCCATTACATTTCTATTCATACAGTTTATTTTAAATACATAAAATACTAAAACATGTCAAAAGACACTTGCCATTTCAAAGAGGAGTCGGACAAGCTTCTCGGACTCGCCACGATACTTGGATGTGAGCGTTGAAGACGAGACGTTGAAGAAGGTGGTTCTGCATTCTGTGGCTACAGCTTTGGCCAGGAGTGTTTTTCCTGTGCCTGGAGGTCCCACCATGAGCACCCCCTGCAGAGAGAGCCAGGTTTAGTATTTACCAAAGACCTAACACAGAGCAGATCCTGCTATGTGCACCTTCCACGGCCTCCGTATGCCTTTGAAAAAGGCTGGCATCCACATGGGCAACACAACCGCCTCCTTCAGCAGTTTTTTTGCATCTTCAAGGTCTGCGATATCGTCCCTAAAGGGTAAATCATGACAAATGCTAGGAGTTAAACATGACATTTTGACTTGGCAAAGTCAGACGCTGTACCAACGATAATGAAATTGTTTTACCAACAGAGAACTCACCATTTGATGTTTGGGTTCTGGGAAATAATATCTCTTTCCAAAGCCTCCACCAAGTCTTTGTCATATCCACTTCCATCAAACTTCTTAATTTCTTTCTCCTGGACATCACTTTTACTCTGAAAAGGACAAGGATACGCTCGCTGAGTATGAACAGGACTGAGCTGCTCTCAATGTCAACTGACGTGTACAATTTACTAATTGTCAAAAGCTATGAGCCTGAAATCCTGCACCAAACTGTTACCTTTCTAAATTCATGGACACATAACTTTTCCTAGACTTTACCAAACACGTGCCAGAGCAGAAACAATGCTCCTTAAAATACAGAAAAACACAACTTTAACTAAATGGATACTTTTTTGAACGATTGAAAATGTCTAGACTTGATCTTAATGAGATCTCTGTACGGCACAAGCCTTGAAACGGATCTGATTTGGTCCTGATGAACACATGGATCAATATAAACCTTTTTTTTTATTTGATGTCATTCAAATCAAACGTTTATAACACAATTAAGTCTGTGCAGGACCAGGCAGAAGCCAAAGCTTGTTGTGCCATTTTTGTGTCTCCAAATTCAGCACGTTAACAGACTCTGAACAAACTCTTTACTAAACAAGAGACCACACCAAATGCACAACACATTTTCAATTGTCACACTGTCAAATATGTTTCCATAATTATTTTCTTGAAGATATTTTTGAACTGAAACAGAGAAGTAGCTCATAACTATTGAACAGACTTGTTCCCCTTACATTATATCGACTTTCAGTGAACATGCCCTGTAGAGACTGAGGGATTTTTTTATGTTTAACTTCATACATGAACTGAGCCTTGTCCAGGTCAAACAAGTCATAGAACTAATGCATTGGTTTTATATAGCGCTTTTCTGGACACTCAAAGACGCTTTACATGGCATTATTCTTCCACTCCACACTCAGTGGTGGTAAGCCTCGGCTGCCCAGGGGTAGACTGACAGAAGCGAGACTGCCAATTTGCGCCATCGGCGCATAATAGTTTAACAATATTTTTATTACTTAAACTGATGCACTATGATCCATGGGTGTGGAAGTTTTATTTTCCTTTTCTTTCTAAAAACAATTAAGAAGTAAACTTAAGTACAGACTTTTAATCCTAAGTCAAGTGCTTTATAACTTGTGTTTTTCCACAGTGGCTGCGACGGTGGCGCTGATGGTACAGAGGGTCGTCTCATGATCAGAAGCTCGGGTTCAAAGACTGACATAACAGCGGGCACAGAACCAGGAGGGACTTGGAGGGGCACGGTACGGATCGGGACAGAAAGGTTTATAAAGTAGCCACCAAAGCCACTAGTCCTCGGTCCCGTTACTTTACAAGAATAAGTAATAGTAAACAACAGGTAAACATTTTGGCTGAGAATATGAAGATTATATACAGTATGCTTTACCTTATCATCTTTGGCTTTGCTAGCGCCCTCCTTGGCCTCTTTGGGGTCTTTGTCTTTGCTTTTGGGGAATCGGCTGCGGTCCCCGTTGCCCCGAGGCGAGTGCCGCTGGTGAGCCCGCACAGCCGCACTCAGACGATTGTTGGGAGGTTTGTGCTCCTTATATGCATTAGAGGGGCGTCTCACAGGATTGGGAGAATGTCTGCAGAACAGGTATGACAGAGTGAAGTCCAACAGATCAAGTTTCAGGATGTTTACATACGTGTCCCTTAGCTTAAAAGAACTCTCGCATGCCTACCAGTGAAGGATTATAGAAAAATAATAACATTCTCACTGACATTTTTATCTTTGAGCACCACAAATGGCTAAAGTGGTGAAGTGATGCTAGCATTGCACTAATATCACTCACATGACCAGCATTTTACAGTGCTTCCTTGTGTTCACAACCTGGCACTAACCACATGCTATTCATAATCTACTTTTTCTGAACCTGGGTTCCACGTGCACTGGTCTTTGGTCAAAGCCGCCCTGGTTAGCGGATTTAGCAGCTGCAGCATCGGACTGGAAGTTCTCCAAAGTCGACATAATGTCCTGCACTTGAAGACTCTCTCCGCTGATTTCCTGCCACAACTGAGAAACAAACAAAAGCTTTACAGAGGAATACTTTATTGTGATAATCTTACACCAAATCATTATCAAGTTCTTCTTGGTCTGAGTTCTGCTCTTAGCTTTGTGATCTAGTCGCCTACTCTGGTAAAAGGGGTCTTTACCTGTTGCCATCTCTGCTGGTAGGAGCCCTCGCACGCCGTGTAGCTGTGTTTCTTAATTTGCTCCAGCAGTCCATGGTAAAGGACACTGGCAGAGTTATAATTCCCCAGCAGCGCATACTCCCGAGCCAGCTTCACATTCTCCATTATCTCTCGAACACTCATGTCTCTGAAGATGACATGACACATGAGACATTTGCAAAACACTGCTAAGTCTGTAGAACAACTGGATTAAGGCTGGGACCTGGTTACCTTTTATGAGCCAGTAGAGTTCGTATTAAATAATATACATTTAAAAATATGTATATTTTTACAGGACACAAATGTGAAACTCACAACCAGCCATTGTAAAACAGGCAGAGATAAATGTGAATATGGAAATGTAACCTGGACTTGACTAGGCATGGAGATACTATGGAAATATAAACTGGACATGTAGGCCTAAAGATGGACATGATTCTGGATTTAGAGTTGTGTATTGTACTTTGAGATGTAAATTGTCTATATTGTGTCTATATTGTGAGATGTATCTATCCATCCATCTTGTATGTAGTTGTTTTTTAGTGTTGGATCAGCATCACTGCGCACATGGGGATCCTTTCAATAAACATAAACAAATGTAGATTATTGACATTATATATTCGTCTTTTGACCGCAGGGCCATTGAAATCAATGTTATATTCAATAAAACCATTTCACTTGGGTTATTAGAAAGTGAATGCTGAGTGATGGAAACTTTGGTTGGTTTGTTAAGTGTTTTCTCGACATAAAACTCTACCTGTCGTAACCTTTGGTTGTAACAGAGATCTGTTATACAATATTAACAACTAAGAAGCGAGTGTAACAATTATTAGCGCCTTCTGTTTAGTTAGCAGTTTGACAGCAGTTAGCTAGCTACACAGTGACGGACGAAGCTCACTCTCATAATGCCACATCCGCGCTGTTTATGACAAATAAATCAACAAAATAAAAACACTTTTACCTTGTTGTCCAACTTTAGACTCGGTGCTGGGTCAAAAAGTCTAGTTCGACCTGTAGGATCAGCGCTTTCTTCCTCGATGATTTATTTGTAAGAAAAGGGGACATACCGCCACCTGTGTGCGCTCCTTCAGCTGTTACTGTGCGGCGGCGCTAGAGGGCGCTGCACCGCGGATTGATATACACTCTGTCTATGGGGGTCATTCAAAAAGCTCTGATAACAGAATCATGCAAATAGTGGTGGAAACTAACGAAGTAAAAAGTATAGGTACATTTTATGATGAATAATGTTTACCTTTACTTCATAACATGTTAGAGCCTGTATCTGTACTTTCTACTTCACTACATTTTTTTAAATTGGGTTAAAAGTAAAAGTATTTTATTTTCAAAAGTGACCTCCTACATGAAACTTGTTTAGTCCCAGTTTAAACGTCCCAGTTTATACCTGGTTTAGTCCTGATTTATACCTGGTTTAGTCCTGATTTATACCTGGTTTAGTCCTGATTTATACCTGGTTTAGTCCTGGTTTACTATGCCACATTCAATTCTTAAAAAATACTTTTTACTTATCAAGAACATTTTTCAGTGGTTACTTTTATACTTTTACTTAGAATCAGTATCAGATTCAATTTCTATCTGCACTTTTGATGAATAATCTTTATTGTCATTGCAACAAGTACAACAAAATTGTTGTAGTCCAGCCGGTGTCTTCCAAAAACTGTCAATAAATGTTAAAAGATAAATAATTCTTTAAAATGACACACAACATGACACACTCATCAGTTACATTATGTCTATGGTCGGTCACATTTGACAGCATTCAGTGTGGCAACTGCACTTGGATAAAAACTGTTCTTAAATCTATTTGTCCTGGTCTTCATGGACCTGTGCCTACTCCTTGAAGGTAGTAATTGAAAGAGGGAGTGTCCTGGATGTGACGTGTCCCTGATGATGGTTTGGGCCTTCTGTATAGCTCTGTCAGAGAGAGGAGAGGGCAGCTCACTCAAGTAAGAATATTGAGTACTTCTTCCACCACTGGCTGCATTCATTTGACAATTTTGTTGTTTATTGCTTTTACTTTTAATTAAATACATAAATGAAAAAATAAATAAAGGACCAGCGTATATACAGTGCTGTGGACCACACTTCAGTATCTAACAGCAAAGGCCAGTGTGCCCAGACGAAGCATTAGGACATCAACATTGTCCACAGGTATTGTCCTATTAGGTGCATGTAACCCCTCAGCAAAGGGCGGGTACTGAAGGAAGGCAAACCCAGTGAATACAGAGAAGGCCAAGATGATGTCATGGTGAAATTTTATTGTAAACATATTGTAAAAACAGGAAAAAGTCTGAGAAGGAATGCATACCTTCCCAGACCTGGTCGAGTACAAATGGACAGTGGTCAGACCTTTTGACTGATGCACATGTTTTCTACCCAATCTTACAATGCTACCGGTTTATTGTGGAAAACAAAATACAAAAAAAAAACAAGAGGCGGAAAGATTGTTTTGTGTTTTTAGATGTAAAAACCATGTCTCGAGGTCCACATATAATAGAAGCAGATGGCTGAAGCTACGATGGTCATGAAACAAGCAGTTAAGCCGACCTATAATACTGGAAATACTCTTGATTGCTGCTGTAATACAAAAATCTGTGTAACAAAATATTTACATCCTATCACTACTACCACCATAAAAAGTAAAACTTAATTTATAGCTACATACTACAGGTTTTAAAAGCACATATTTGAAAAGCTTACACAGCTCCGAATTTTATCACAGTATACTTACTTCATTAAAATTAAGATCAAAACAGCCACGTCCCCCTATTCAACTCTTCAGCAGTGACATTGTACTGCGTCAGGGGCATGTCTGAAGGATACATGGACAGTGTGTAAATCTGAGGTAGTATTCAAGCCAAATTCATCAGAAATTCATGTTAAATTAAAACAACAACACTGTCACGCGTTAGTGCATTCGTCACACCTCAAAACTACTTCAACACTAAACTCATCGCTAGGTTCCTCTAATGATCACACGCATCAAAAAATGATTGAGACGTAATATCCTGTGTCGACTTCCCGACAAAGCCCTGTGTCCTGAGTTCCACTGTGCAGCCTTTCGAAACAACGAGCTTTTGAACCCCGCCGCTCACGAGAACAAAAACCAATACCACTGTGCAGGAAGACTTTACGTAAAATATATTCTTAAAAGCCACGCGGGGATTGCTGCACAAGAAAAAGGTCCCAGAGGAAAGCTCTACTGCTCAAACGTGGCACTTTCTAAGCAAAAAGGAGATCTCATTGTAGTCTCAGTAAGTCTCATGAGTGTCTTATTTGTTGCTCCTAAAATTCACTAGGAGCAATAGATGAGAAGACACTTTAGGACAGAACCATGAGGGGCAATAATATGACACTAAATACAATGGGCTCTATATTTTCAATTAAAGGCTGAGGCCACATTGTACTTCTGCATCTGTCACAGAGCGACAGGTGAAGGAGGAAAGTAGTGAAACATCTACATTATATTTACTCCTGAAAGAAGTAAATATAATACAGTAAAAAAAAAAAAAAAAAGTTAATAATTAATAGTATGAATAGTATGAAAACCTCATCGTGGTGGAGGGATTTGAGCACCCGAATGATCCTAGGAGCTCTGTTGTCTGGGGCATTATGCTCCTGGTAGAGTCTCCCAGGACAAACAGGTCCTAGGTAACGGGTCAGACCAAGAGCGGTTCAGAAGCTCCTTATGATGAGACCAGATGTGAAGGAGCGTCGTGGGGCCACCACCTGCAGGAGGAGCTATAAGGGACTGGTGCAGTATGACCCGCGACCCGACAACAGATAAGAGAAGAAGATGGATGGATTGTTAAAATATATATTATAAAAAATGCGTATATGAAAAAAAATCTTTCTTATCATATCTTCTATAGGATGATGCGTGTCCCAGTTCCTCTGAGTCATGGTGGACCATGACAGATGTGGACAGGCCCAGGTTACAGCAGAGAACACTTGAACATTTGTCACATCTGTCATGGTCCACCATGACTCAGAGGAACTGGGACACACATCATCCTACAGCAAATACAAGAGAAAAGATATTGTTTTTGGTATACACATTTTGAATTATTTTAACAATCATACTTTTAAATAAAAACAAATGTATTTTTCACTTTATTACGTTCCCTTCCTTCTTCTTCACCTTTGAAGTTCTGTCTAATGTAGATGTTTCACAACTTTCCTCCTTCTGTCGCTCTGTGACAGATGCAGAAGTACAATGTGGCTTCAGCCTTTAATTGAAAATATATAGCCCATTGTATTTCGTGTCATGTTATTGTCCCTCGTGGTTCTGTCCTAAAGTGTCTCCTCGTCTCCTAGTGAATTTTAGGAGCAACAAAGACACTCTTGACACAAAACTGAGGCTACAATGAGACTAACATGAGATCTCTTTTTCGTCTCGTTTGAGCAGCAGAGCTTTCCTCTGGGGTGGGAAATGTAAAATCAATCAAAAGGATAAGTATGTTTTTTTCGTTTCTTACTTTTAAGTACAAAAGACTATTTACAAAATCTACATCTCAATAACAATCCTAGCAGGGGCCTTCTTCTAGTTTTATATCAAAAATAATTACTGGCATTACTTTTTTGGCATTGTTTTCTCCTTCTATGTACCACTTTCAGTCAAGATTTATAAAAAAAAAAAAAAGCAATTGCATGTTAAGTAAAAATGTGAGTCCGTTTGGTTTTGGGCCTCATAAACGGTAACGACGGTGCCTCAGTAAACGCGGGGGATGATTCGGTAGGGCACCGTTCGGCAGTACTCGTCCCACGCCGAGCCGTACTTCCTCCTGCAGTCGCTCATGTCCCGCGAGTCTCGGTGGACGAGGAGGATGATGAAGTAGATCATGTAGTACCACGGCAACAGGTGGCTGAAACCTACAGGCGAAAACACACGGTCGTTTGATTGACATCTCATTCCAGGATAGACACTCACACTTCAATGGAAACAGGATGCGATATGAAATAAACTAATGATTGTGTGGAGACAGTGAGAACACCAAAAACAAGCTTGTGGATGTTGTTTCAGAGGGGCTTATACAAATCAACAGTTCGGCTTTCTTTATCTTGTTGTGCTTCCGTGTCAAACAAACGTTCAAAGCGCTCGAGGAGTTTTTGTTGACTCATTGTTCTACGATAAAGGTGCTCTTTGGTGTTTTGGGAGGACAAACATGAGGGAAAAGAAAAACCAAGGCACTCGTCCTTTAATACATGTGAATAAAGAAACACAGAGCATGCAATGTTTTTGTTTAGCCCCTTGAAATGAAGGCTTCACGGAGAAAAAGAGCACCACGGTTTTCCTTTTCTCGCACAAAGCCCAGGCTTGTGTTTAGATTAAGTAAACAGTGTCTGCCATTACAGTGGTTTCCTCGCGGTCACATGAAAATTATCTACAGTTAAAGGTCCTTGATTATGCTTTGGACAGCATTGGTATTTACTATTTTCTGTAGTAGCCTCAATAAAGTTTCAATAACATCATAAATTTAGACATAAAAGACCAGCCTGAAGTGAAGGATTTAAAAAACAAACTCAAAACAAAGGTTGCTTTCACATTCTAAGCTGAGAATGGAAGACCATTTCATCAAAACAAGTCTGGTGAAGGAGTCTGGACTTTAAAACACAGGAGCTTAAGGAGTTACAACACTGTAAACGTACAGCAGGTTTACATGCCCTTTTAATCTTTTGGCCATTTTTCATAGAATAAATCTTTTTTTCCACTCATGGTTAGTGGTTGTGCGAAGCCATTTATTGCCAGAGAACTGAGTTTACTCTTTTGAAATCATCATGAAACAGAAACTACTCAAATGTCCCTGATCTAACGTTTACATGACCTTCAACAACTGCCAGGAAAATTGTTCAGGAGAAAAGAAAAACTCACTTCAGCTGAAATACAGGACTCTCTGACAAAATTGATGTTGGTTTCAAGATGCACAACATGTAAACTTTTGATCAGGGACATTTGGCTAGTTTCTAGATGAAAAGTGTAAACAAACAGGGTTTTTTTTGACAATAAATGGCTTCACGCAACCAATAACCCTGAGTGAAATAAAGGCTTTTGTGTTCTCATTCAAATTCTATTAAAACCACCACTCCATGTTATACATGAATACAGAACTTGTCAAAAGTTCTGTATTCTTTTGACAAGTTCTGAAGTTCTGTTAGGAGATTTTGACCACCTCATCTCATAAAACTTAATATATTAAATCATGATGACTTATACTGACCACAGGGCAGGGACCAGGCCAGGGCCATGATCAGGTCTCCCAGGTAGTTGGGGTGGCGGACCACACCCCACCATCCCGACACCAGCAGACTCTTCCCCGTCGCAGTAGGGATGCTCTTCAGATCTGCAACCACAATGAAACTTAGAATACAGTAGACTGATCTTGTTTTCTTGCCACATTATCATCAATAATGTAAAGTTGCAAGTTGCAGGTTGAGTTCACTTACAACAGGGAAAGGGAAGTCAAATGTAATGGTGTTGATGCCGTTTTAATTCCTATATAATGTATTTTAGTGCCACAAACACAACAAATCTGTTCATATTTAATTTCTTAAGATTTGCCAGCAGAGAAATGACGGGGAATTTCAATTTTCAAAAAGCAATTTGGACACTAGGGACAATTTATGACCAAACATTCTGTACAATTACAACCCAATGAAGGTTTTGATGCAAATCCACACACAGAAATTGTTGTCTGAAATATTTTAGACTATAGCGGTACATAGTGGTTGCATTATTCAATCCCACATCCGCGATAGTTAGTTGGAATACCTTTAAAACTACAAGATAACCCTGTCAACATTGTGGACCGTATTAAGCTTAAAATAAAGTGGATTTCCTGTTTGTACTTTTTTTAAAACCTCCATCTGATCATGTTATTACATCTTCTCCTGCGGACAGACTGTATCTCATTTGGAAACAAAACAAGAAAGAAATAACGTCTTACGAGACAGCGTGGGGTCTGCTGGGTTTCTTCTAAATGCATTCTTCTCAGAATTCGACTTTCTGAAGATGTAGAAACCAACCACTGCAAAAGACACATGTATGAGAAACCGTAAGCCCTCAGCAATGCAAAAACAGTGTTTCTGGAGGGACTGAATAGTCACAGACTGACGTTTGGCAGTGACGATGAGGGCCAGGCAGGTGGGGCTCAGAGGGTTGGGGTGGCCGACCAGGTAATAGGCCTGCAGCGTGTAGGTGAAAGGAACCCACACCAGGTCACCAAAGGCCAGCATGAAGCCAAAGCCATCGTGCATCAGGTCCATCGTGGTGAGGATGGCCTCCTACAGAGCACAGGTTAGAGGCGAGAACATGCTGCTTGAACATGCAGGGACCGGTGTTTCACGTACCTCGTTCCACAGACCGTCCACCACATAGAGCAGCTGGAAAACGTTCACCAGGATCATGGCTGGAGACGGAGCCTGCAGACCCTGCTGCTTCATCTCTGCCAACGCCATGCCAAAGTTGATCACACACTAAAGGACAACACAGATTAGCACCGTCTTTCTTATGAGAGACAAATGTATTTCAGGTCTAGGTCCTTACAATGTAAAAAAGGGAGACTTTTATATTTAAATACTATGATAATATTGTATATTAGTCGCTGTTTTCTTAGCACTCACTATGATGCACTTTACATCCCCTATGAACTATTTCTGACCTAGAGACTAAAGCTGGACACACACTAGAGGATTTTCATCCAGATTTTTAGTCTGAGGAGGCGTGGCTCAATAAAAACTTTCTCTCATGTCTGTCCTTAAGTGTGTGTGGTCTGTGCACAGATCTTTAGTCTCAAAAGATTCAAGTGTGTGGGCACCTTAAGTCTAACTAAGTCTGACTTGAGGGAACTTACCCAGCCAATCAAACCAGGACGCATTTCACAGAAGAA
>OMNZ01108972.1:2266-14574 GCA_900303255.1 Lesueurigobius sanzi | reverse complement strand
CTACCGGTATTGAAAAATAAATTGGTACCGAAAACTGGTACCGAAAAAATATATTTCTTTAGAAAGGAAATTTCTCTGCTTGGTGGGTCTTGAGACTGCAATAATAATAATAATAATAATGCATCGGTTTTATATAGCGCTTTTCTGGACACTCAAAGACGCTTTACATGGCATTATTCTTTCACTCCAGACTTGGTGGTAGACACAGCTGCCCAGGGGTAGACTGACAGAAGCGAGGCTGCCAATTTGCGCCATCGGCCCTTCCGACCACCACCACACATTCACTCTCTCACTACATTCATACAGGCTGTGGGTGAAGTGTCTTGCCCAAGGACACAACGACAGTCTGCAGCTGCAGGAGCTGGGATTCGAAACCCCGACCTCTCGATCATAAGACGACCTGCTCTACCATCTGGGCCACTGTCGCCCCATAAAGAAAGTGACTAAGGAGTTTCTGCTCATATAAATAAAAAAAACACTAAAATAAATATTAAATATATAAATATTGAATAATTTACCATTATTGTTCTGTTTTATGGTTCTACAAAAACTAAAAATGAAGCACAAGTATAAATTGTAGGCAAAGATTCTTCAGTCTTCATCTGTACTCTGTAGTACATCTGTACACTTCAACTACAGAGTACAGATGAAGACTGAAGAATCTTTGCCTGTAGGTTCTCCTGTACGACTGAGAACCTACACAGACCCACGAGTATAAATGTCTTGATTTGAGAATATTCGTGTCCTCACCTTTAGTCGCTTCTGGGTGCCAGGGAATCCAGGTACAACGCGCTTGATCAGTCCAAATGTCCAGGCGTGGTTTTTTGGTTTTGGGAGCACAGCTATATTTGTACCAATATGTGTATAATGTACCAAGACTCAGATGTGACTGTTTTATGAGTGCAAGGAAGGACTAAATATGGAACCAAACTATTGTTGCTATTATGGTGATTTAGTTTGCGACACAGCAAGCGGTAAAAACCGTGTGACCTCCCGTCACCCGTACACCCCGTGTACTGGCACCTGTGCGCCTAAATAGCTTCGCCTCCCCCCGTGCCCTCAGTGGTAGAAGAAAATATAGGTCAACCAAATCTGAGACAACAGTGACCCAAACTAACCCAAATAAACAAAAGGAAAGATGATAATGGCTCCTACAGTAGGTATCGAACAAAGTATCGTTCAGGTATCAGTATCGTAAACAAAGTAATGTTAAAGTACTAGTATAGAAAAAAAATGATACCCAGCCCTAGTATTGAGCACAGGAAGTTACATGCGGATAGGTATCATTTCCATAACTGTTGTCCTGCCAACCATATTATATCCATGTATTATATGGATGGAAAACAAGCGACTCCCTGCCATTCTAGGACTTAAGAAAATCAACTTTGTTTTCAACTTTTCATCATTAAATTACCCCTTCACTAACGCAAAGCCATTTAAAAAATAATACTTTCACGAGTATTAGTTTGTCAGGTAGAATAAGAGAAATGCCTAAAGCAAACAGTATTTTTTCTGTAGAACATCAAACAAAAGGCCACAGTGTATTATGTGACAGTTTTTATATTTAACTGCTTTAATATGCTACGAATACATGAATGTAGTGGCGCTAGAAAGACATCAAGCTGAACTCTCCCCCTCCCCTCTGCTTCCATCTTCATTCATAAACTCCTCTCCTCCAGCGCGTCATGGACCCTGATGCATTTATATTTTTCGATATTGCTCTCAGTACAGTATGTAATCTTAACTTATTGTTTGGTCTGAAGATTTGAGAGCAAAGCATTTTCAATTCTCTACTCGACATGCAGCAGAATTAGCACTCGCTTTGGCTTTATAGACAATGTAGGCCACATCGTGTAATCAATTTAATGTTGTTAAAAGTGTTATTTGATACTGTCTTCTCCAGCATCTCTGGGCTGTTGCTCTTTAGATGAGCTTTCTTGAGTGATTTGCTGCTTCTCAGTGTGTGGCACAAATGATTTCTTTGGTTTTTAAGTAGCAACGGATCAGTCAAAGGACTGAACAACAGTCTTTTGTGTTTTTTTATTGAATGCATACAAAAAGAGAAAACATCCCCGATCCATCTTTACAACACTTACACAAATAGACATGTACTAAACATTTGAGAAGATCTAGTGCTACAAGAAAATAATGGCATTGGCAACACTATCAATAACGCTAACAACAACAATGGTAAAGCGCATAAGAATTAAACAAAACAATACAAAGACTTTACAATAACAATATTTATCACCATTTGTATTATCATTTATTACCATCATCATTATTATTATCTCTTGTCATCACTACATTACCATCTTCATATTATCATTACCACTAATAATAATAATGACTCACTCTCTGTGACATGCCAAGCTCCCAAAGCACTGCACCAGTTATTAATTTATTATTACATTTATTATTATGATCTCATTCTGAGATCATACAGTTCCATTGACACAAGGAAGGAAACTTATATTTATGTTAATTTAATATTCTGAATCAATTCATTGGATTAATTCGTAGATCGCATTGTTGCAAGGGAGCTAACTTACTATCTAATCTAAATGCAGGTTTATTCTCCTGATATAATCTCCATAACTTGTGCATACAGATGGTTGTGAGTTGGACTGCCTGTATCAATATCGATGTTTTCAATATTATATACACTTACGGGTAATCTAACGCGTTACTATTTCCAACCCAGTAATCAGATTAAAGTAAATCCAAGTCACTGTCAGTTACTATTTTTGTAATTTTCCGTAAAAAAGTTTTGCTTTCTACTTGCATCTTGCCTATGTGTATGTTGAGGCAACGATGTTGTTGTCATTTGTATGTTGAAGCGGTGGAGCTGTTGTCGGGAGCTGCTGAATGTAACTAATAACTAGGACGGGGCCATATTGTATCGTATAATATCGGGGTATGAGTTTTCAATATCGTCGTAATTTTTTATATCATTGTGGATGCGATATTATTTAGCATGACCACTTTTGGTTTTGACTGAAGTCAGGACCAGAACACCCGAATTGAAGGATGTATGTTGTTGAGTAGATCAAATTTGCAAGGAAAGTAGCATGGCGCGAAAAGAAAAAAGCATGGAGCCAACCGTTGTCGTTCAAACTGCTACTGCCGTGGTAGGTCAACGGTATGACCAATCAGAGCAATGGAGGATCTTCCTTGTTTTGCTGTCTACACCGTTGTGCAGTCGTTTCGTCATCCTGCTAAACCCGCCTCAATTTTACCAGGATTCTGTCTGTATTTATTGATTCAAATAAAACCATAAACATGGTTGTGTGTAGCAGAAATGACAAATAAATTTGACCTTATTTATAGGAAAACTAACAAAGAGAGGTTTCGCCACTATCCTCGTAAATAGAGAAGTAGGTAGCTTGGCCGCGCGGCCCATCGCTTCACGAAGAAGACCCACGTTTATGACACAGGCCAGGCTAAATATACAGCAATAGCTACAGCGTGGGCTAAGACGCCTGCCTAAGGCCAACAACACCTCACAGCGCGCACACTTCTGACACAAAAACAACTAGGCTAAAATAATTTCACTATAATCAAACCACAGGCACCTTCTTAGAGCTTAGAGTTTAGGGTGGGCTGAAAGAAAATCCAACCTGACCCTACCAGAGCCTGTGCACGTTCTTTCCGATCCCAATAGGCACATGAGCCCGACCTGAACTTCAGTCTTGACGAGTGCGCTCCGTTTGGACACGTACGCACTACGGCTCATGAGACGTGGCGGCGGTTTACCGTGGGTGATAAAATATCTCGTGATTAACCTACCGTGACCTTTTATAACCGCGGTAATCGTAAAACCGGTTAATCTATAGTTGTACCTTGTTCTTTGTCTTGTGATAAAACGATAAGAATTAGTTAATGAATCCTGTGATTATGTTGCAACATAATCAACTTGTTTAGACCAGTTTGGCCAATGAGGAAGAAGCAAAACAGAACAACATCACTGCAGCTAGTGTTGGGGAGAATACTTTGAAATTGTATTCAGTTACAGAATACTGAATACTTGTCTTAAAATGTATTTTGTAACGTATTCAGTTACTTTGCCCAGTCAGTGTACTGTATTCTGAATACTTAGATACTTTCACCTTGATTTGCTTTATATTTGTGTATAAATATGGAGAAAGATTGAAAATATAACACTTTTACTCCAACTGTTTTCTCTCTCTTCTTTCTTTCTCCCTCTCACATTCCTCTCTCCCTCGCTTTCTCTCTCCCCTCTCTTTGTCTCTCTCCTTTCCCTCTCTCCTTCCTCTCTCTCCCTCTCTCCTTCCCCCCTCTCTCTCTGTCTCTCTCTTTCCTCTCTCCCTCTTTCCTTCCTCTCTCTCTCTTTCCCTCCTTCCTCTCCCTCTCTTTCCTCTCTCCCTCTTTCCTTCCTTCCTTCCTCTCTCTCTGTCTCTTTCCCTCCTCTCTCTCTCCTTCCTCTCCCTCTCTCCTTCCTCTCTCTCTGTCCCACTTCTTTCTCTCTCCTCCCTCTCTCTCTCTCCTTCATCTCTCTCTGTCTCTTTCCTTCCTTCCTCTCTCTCCTTCCTCTCTCTCTCTGTATTCCTTTGGTATTTGAAAAGTAACTGTATTCGAAATACCCTAAAATAAGAGAGTATTTGTACCTGAATACAGTTACTCTAAATGAGTATTCTGAATACGTATTTTAAATACATGTATTTAGTTACTCCCCAACACTGACTGCAGCACCTCGTCCAGTCAGAGGACATCATTCTTGTGACCTTTTCTCCTTCAAAGAACAATGCAAGAGCAGCTGAGGTCATTGTGAAAATAGCTTGGTTCAGGCTGGCTTTATTTTACACCATGTTTTAAGAAAAGTCTTCAGGGCAAATTATATTGATCGACTAATTCACAGAAATGGTTTAAAAGCAATATTACTGAATAATGTGATGAAGTTTAAGAAAGTTCTTAAGAAGTAGCTTCAATTGGGGTTTCTTTCAGTTCAGGTATTTCAATGTAATCAACTCCCCGCCTACTTCAATGTCCAAATTCATTAATAAGTTTCTTTCTTTATTGATCCAGTCCTTATTTGCAGTGGAGTGGAATAACTGGCTCCTTTGTTCACATCCAAATGATGGGTCAGGAACAAAATTTGGTAGTAGTAATCCTCCTTTAGATGTGAATTGGATGATCTTAAATTACAACATCATCTTCCTTTTTTCCATGGCATATAAAATGAGCTGCAGTCTTTTGAGTGTGGGGCTGGATCCATCATATGTCGGGCTTGTTTTGCAGCCAGTGGCCCGGGAACATGTCACGCTTGGAGAAAGAATTAATTCACGTAACACTTTCTGTGAACAAGCTGAAGTGAAAAAGTGGATGGCTTCTCCAAATGGATAATAATCCTGAAACACACCTCAAAATCCACAATGGACGATCTCTGGAGGTGCAGTCTGAAGACCCATGACCTACACAGTCTCCTGGCATAAACATCACTGAAAATATGTGGATAGACCTTCAAAGAGCAGTGCGTTCAAGACGGCACAGAAACCTCTTAGTTCTGGAAGACGTTGTTAAGATAATTTGGCAAAAATCCCTCAAACTAGAATTGACTACAGCCTACAAAAACCAGATGTGAAACTGGCCAAAGTGGGGGCTACATGGTATTTACCTTTGCTCCGGCCATTTGTTCCTTTTTAATATTATTTGAAAAATGTAACAAATTACAATACAATCTTTTTTTTTAACGTGTTAAGGGAATGTCTCATCTGTAACTTCATCCCTTTGGAAGTTCATTTGATCTTCCCCTTGCTTCTTTACTCATAATAGAAATTTTTGTCTGGGGTGTGTAAACTTTCTATACCCACTGTATTCATCCTATCCCTATTCTATTCTAAGAGTATAGCCTACTGTACATGATGTCATTGAGGGAGAGACTGTGATGCTTGATGGTTTTGAAAAGCCACGTGACTCGTAAATCTTACTACTGTTTTGTTCAGAAATGGCCTTGAGCAAAAGCTAAAATGAAACGTTTGTTTTAGCCTGAAGTCGCTGCTACACAGTAAGCAGCCAGTACCAGACCTGCTCCTTCGACAAATAGATGTCTTCACACGGCAATAACACAGAAAACCTCATCATTACACGACAACCGACCCAGACTAAAGACCAGTTTTACAGAGTGGCACCTGACACTCGCTGAGGCTCCCAAAAGTGGTTTCCTGTTCACTCAGTTTGAAAAAAAAAAAGTGATACAATCTGAATACAAGCTTTTAGGGCTGGACAATTAATCACGATTTAAATGGGGGCAATTAGAAACTGCTGCGGTGAGTCCGGCAACATCATTTCCTCTGCAGACAACAAATGGTTTGTGAGAAAAAAAAAACAAAGAACCAAGGCACTCTTCCCACAACATTAATTCTCTCTTTACATTTTCTAAAAGGCCTTTATTCTACTGGGCTAATGCATGTTAAAATCCTAAAGCACGTTGCTGGTCTCATCCATGCGTATCTGCTGCAACAAGCCTTTCTCAAGAAGTGAAGAAGGCTTTTTAGAAAATGTAAATGGAGAATTAATTCATGTTGTGGGAGTGCCTTGGTTCTTTATTTTTTTTTTTATTTCTGTCCCCCAACACTAAAGAGTAGAGCTGCAACTATCAATTAGTATATTACTTGTATTAAAAAACAAAATTTCATGTCTCTTTAGAGCAGAATTTGAAAGGAGAACCACATTTCTGATTTATTCCTAATTTCTCATTGTCCCTAAAGAAGCAACATTTCAAACAGACACATTGGTTAGTGTCCTGAAAACCAAGATAATAAACATTAATAACTTTCACTTCATGTACATATTAGATTTGGACCTGTTTACAAGATCTGTGGAAAAACTTTTCATCAAAAATACAATCTTTTATTTATTTTCTGGCTCAAATTAGACCATTCTGTAAAAAACAATTAATCGATTCAGCTTTACTAAAGAGCACCTTCCCCGAAAAAAGCTACTTTTTGCTTCCCAAGCACTTTGTTTCTAGTTTTCTCAACAAAATGTTTGTCTTTCTGGTCTCATTTTGTATAAAACATATTAACTCTCTAGTTTTGACATCTACAAACCGTCTGAAATGCCTGTGTTTTCGTTATATAATGGGTTATGGCAACCCAACCTGCCCTATTTTTGTAGTGGCATTTTAAAACGGTACATACAGTAAGCATGTTACAGATGTGAAATATTAATGCTCCTGGTCCAGGACATGTTTAAAATAGATTTAGAATAGATTGCAGTAGCATTTTGGACACTTGACACAGAGGCTGCTCAAATTTGGCTTCGTTAGATGTAGTGGGTTTTGCATAATGGAAACATTTGTATAATTTACAAGTTGCAGGACGGCATCTTGCCTCCTCTGGGGGTTTAAGCAAATGCAGCAGACTTGCATAGTCAAATAAGAGATGAGATGATACTTTTTACATCATTATTGATTTTTGTATGCGTAAAATATTATGACTAAACTTTACAATTTTAGTGTATTGTCAATTATTAGCTGGATCACACTTTGCCTAGACACTTCCAGACCTCCATTCACTACTTACAAACCATCAGCCTACAACATGCACAGAAGGCTGATGCATAATTATACATGACTGACATTCTTGTTGAATGATGGGTCAAATGCTAGCACCAGTTTTTCTACAGGGACAAACTTTTACTTCATTTTTTAAACTTTAAATGGCAGTAGCATGTGTTTGGTTTGCACGCCTTGTCGCAGAGGTCATGTGAGTTGACAGTTGTGTGGGGAGCTGCCAACAGTGAAAAATGCTTTGGATTTCTTTGTTGCCCACCGTCTGTCTGGGCTCTCGCCAGCGGACAGTAGGAAAGTTAGTTTGTTTTCATTGGGGAACAAAAAAAGATGTGCATCTGTAACTGT
This sequence comes from Lesueurigobius sanzi, assembly GCA_900303255.1. NCBI lineage: Eukaryota > Metazoa > Chordata > Actinopteri > Gobiiformes > Gobiidae > Lesueurigobius > Lesueurigobius sanzi. The sequence goes on along the minus strand of OMNZ01108972.1, from coordinate 6,695 downwards.
GCAGGTGCAGAGTCTGTCGCCCCAAAGACATTAATTACCTCAGATCAATACTCGTTTAGCGCCGGCTTCCTCTCAGGATGCTGGGCTTCCTGTGAGATGTACTTCTTTGTTAATGTGACAACAAGTCCTAATGGAGATCAGAGAGGAGACAACACATTTTCAAATATATCAGTACATGTCAGATGAACAAGAGTGTATCCTGCAGCCCTGTTTGTTTGAGATAAAACAGAAAATATTATTAGTTACTTCATGCTGTGAATGTTACTAGATGCACTGATCCAGCTTTTTGCTTCCGATACAATACTTTTGGTTTGAGTATCTATCTACCGAATCCAACCGATACCGGGAGAATTTCACAAAAGTAGATTTGTAATTGATATATTTGCTGTTCATGTAAAGAAACTGGTTTGCAGTGAGTCAACAGCGACTGTTTTTTCGTTAAATTAATATAAACAACTTCCAACATAAAGTGTTCTGATCTAGCCTGGCATAACCAGACTAAATATCACAAATGAATATTTAGTCTGGGAACCACCCATTCACTTTCTCGTAGGAGAGGAGTGGTTTACGATTGTCCATAGCCGTTTATTGGGCGCTACGAATGTCATATGCGTCTGCACGTAGCCCAGAGCCAATCGTATCACTTGTACCCGATGACGTATGAGCCTCTGCTAATCCCGTCTGTCCAATAGTGCGCTTCATCGTCTTGCCGTCCCTCCCCGTTCTGTAATTGGTCCCCAAATCCCTGCGAAGATTTTGGCCATGGTTTCCAGGCTGTGTAGCAGTTTGAAAAGATTTGAGCGCGAGCATCATGGGTATTCCCAGGCTAGTTCTGATCATTAATGCACTGCAAATATTATATAATTCAGTATTTCAAAAAATACAAACACCAAGACCTTCACCAGTGGCCAATATTATCCTATTTCACTACTTTAGATGTGACTAAGTCATAGCTTCTGTCCCAGCCTTCATTAGTTGAAGCTAGCATTTAGGGCTGCACGGTTTGGACAGAAACCTAAATTGATATTTTTCGGGCAGAAATTACGATTGCGATTTTTATGTTATTTTTAATGCAATTCAGTAATTGTCTAAGCATGGGATGATTTTGTCTCACAATTTCCTTGGACACATTTTCTGTGATTCACAATATATCATAGTAATTATCTGCCGTAGTTGAACTGACTTCTTGTTCAACTGTCTTCTTAAAGGGACTCTACAGAAGTTAAAATTGAAAAAATAATATATTTCCCACCCCCTACATGCTCCAGCAATGTCCCGTGCTGTACTGTGAGCCCACACCTATTCCACTCAATTGCTGCTATAAGCCTGCACAGTCACTCTAAAAGTTGCGTGTTCGGGCGGAGTCAGCAGTCATTCACCAGCTTAACATGGAGACTGCAGTTACGCGGACGGCCAGAGGTGGCAGTCACAAGTATGAAAATGATCAAACTCTGTTGAGTCCCTTTTAAGTAATGATGCAAACTATGGAAAAAAAAAAAGGAAAAATGCTGCAATCAACTAATCGTGCCTTCTTTTCAACATGGTTACCAATATTATTGTTTATTGTCACTGTCCTAGTATTCTCAGCAAAATATATTCCTAAAACTGTTTTTATACATTGCAGTATTACAAATTTATTATATTTCAGCTTCATGAAATGCTGGAGATGCACGGCAGAAAAAACCCTCATCTTTGGGGTTAAGTAATAACTAACCAAAACTTCTTCAGTCTTCATCTGTACTCTGTAGTTGAAGTGTAGGACGTTTCGATCTTAGTCCAAAGATCGTCATCAGCTTAATAAAGACTTGAACACGCTGTGGGTCTCTTGAGGGTAAACCAGAAGGATGAGTAACCTCTAAGTCCCTCCTCTCTTGGTGCTAAAAGTAGGAGAACATCTAGCCTATTCATACTTAATACTTCTCCTACTTTTAGCACCAAGAGAGGGGGGGACTTAAAAACAATAAATAGACATAAATAATCATCTAAAAATCATTTAAAACTAATAAAATATATAAAATGCATACAATAGAAATATATAAATATAAAAGCAATATATAAATAAAAAACACAGAGGACCACACAACTCACGCAGTGTTAAAAGCCAGAGAATAAAAGTGTCTCTTAAGGCGAGACTTAAAACCCTCCACTGTGGGGGCAGTTCGAACATGGAGGGGCAGAGCATTCCAGAGTCTGGAGCCAACCACAGGGAAGGCTCGGTCCCCCCTGGTTTTAAGTCTCGCCTTAGGCACCACGAGCTGGGACTGGCCCTCGGACCTCAGAGTGCGCGCAGGAGTGTAAATTTGGATGAGGTCCGTGATGTACCGAGGGGCCAGTCCATTCAAAGCTTTAAAAACAAACAATTGAAAATCAATACTAAAATTAACAGGAAGCCAGTGCAAAGACGCAGAAGAAAAGTCCTGTTTTTGTTTAGAAATAACTAAGATAAGAGTAAGTAAACTTTAAATTGTTAGTCTAAATGTTTAAACTTAATTTACCTAGCATCTCTTTTCTTCAAATATAAATTAATATTCCTTGATGTGAACCGACATAGAACAGTGCTACTGTATATAAAGGTAACCTCTGCGCTCTGCGCTCTGCATTCTTATTCAAACATTTGACCACATTTTGATTGAATCTTTATTGTCTGTAGGATGCTGTCCCGCCTTTATGAGCTCCTTTGGTCCGACTGGATCTGGTTCCCCGAGGGCCACGGCTGGGCGGACTTTCAGGACCAGAAAGACGGCAAGGTCTTTCCCAAATCGTCAGACCTCTGGGGCACTCTCCCCGTCGCTCTGTGCTTCCTGGTCATCAGGCCCATATTCGAGAGGTGAGTCATCTTCCTGACAGTAGGCTCATGTTTTCTTATCACATGACCTTTCACAAATGACTGTACCAGGCTTTTATGACAGGATCTGTGGAAGCTGAAATAATGTATTGTAGCAACAGCAATTTACACGAAGGAATAGAAAAACCAAAGCATTTTTCCTGCAAAAACAAAACACTGTTCATTCTTTTTTTAAGGTAAGGTAAACTTTATTGTCCCTGAGACTACAGTGCCACATTAGCTGCATTACAAAAACAGAAAAACGCACACAATCAATCCTCAATCTTAAATAAAACACATGTTGAGCCGTCAGTTACTGGTGGCCAGCACAGTTATAATGCATACTTTAATATAGTCACCACATTATTATAGTCCAAATAATCAATGTTAAACATTAATAACTTTCACATCATCTACACATTTGATAAGTTTACATGATGTGATCTGTGGAAAAACAGGGCTTTCGTCAAAAATACTAACTTTTATTTATTTTCTGGCTCAAATTGGACAATTCTGTCATGAAAGTGATTAATCGATTTACTAAAATATTTGATGATTAATTGATTAGTCGTCGATTAATCGATTAATCATTTCAGCTCTATATTTAATAACATTGTGCTCTATGATGTTCATGACCGAATCAGCTCTTTTGAACAGCTCTTTTAGCTGAACGGCTCTTTTAGCTGAATGGTTCAAACTGGATCTTGATTGCGAAAAGAGCCGGATCTTTTTTGCAATCAATTTTTATAGACCGTAGCTGTACCCTCAATCAGGGATCTTCCAGCTAGGGCTGAACGATTTATCGCATTTGCGATTATATCGCGATATTCCACAATGCGATTTGCAAATCGCAGAGGTATGCATTTTTTAAGAAAAAAAACAAAAAAAAAGGTAAGTCTGTAGCCCATTCCTGTCAGGAGTTATGACATTTTAAAGAAATTATTAAAATGCTCTGTCCAGCCTAGGGGGCAGCCAAGATTGTTTTAAAAGGAAGAAATTCCACACTGTCCAGCAGAGGGCACTGACACTGTCTTATGGCCATACCGCCTTTGCTCTCTCCTAAAAAGGACCAGCTGAAAATATAATTTATTTTATAAAATACACATGAATACAAAAGATCTGAATAACATCTGAATAAAAAAAACAATACAACTGCAGGACTCAGATTCCCCCAGGTCAAAAGTGCAATATTTCTGCAGTCACTTTAAGTGCTTTAAAAAGAAATTGGCTGGCCAAATTCCTCAGCTCTAGAATTATTTTTACATTTATTTTTTGTTAAAATTGTTCAGCCCTAAAGAGGACCTTGAAAAAATAATTGCATATTCAATCGCAATATTGAGGGAAACAAATTGCAATTAGATTATTTTCCAAAATCGTTCAGCCCTACAGGGCCCGTCCTGTAATTCACTGAATAAAATTGGAATTTCTGAACAATATAACGTTGTCTAGTTTTATATTGATGGATAATTCATAAAAAGTATTTTTTTGGTATTTATTGTGGTAAATGGAGGGAAAAAATAATAAATAATAAAATCGAAATATCAATATTGGTTGTAAAAAAAAAAATCGAAATTTTTCTTTTGGGCAAAATCATTCAGCCCTACT
>OMNZ01108969.1:0-13908 GCA_900303255.1 Lesueurigobius sanzi | reverse complement strand
TTCTGTAATGAGTTACTCCCAACACTGATAATAAAAAAAGACTATTTATTGTACCTATGAGGTCGTTTTTCTTCAGTTTCTTTGGAGTATGTATTGTATTATGGACGCTGTATCAGGATACACTTGTATCGGGTACTTATCGTACCGTGGACCCTGTATCGGGATATGTATCATATCGTGAAGTTGTTGGCAATACCCAGCCCTAATTAGGTTTATCCTTTACTATTGAATCATAGTGGTGCTTATTTGGACTACAACTGGGAGGTGTGGCCCTTGGTGTTTTGACAACGAAGAAATTCGGCCCTCCTTCAAGCAAACTTGCCTACCCCTGCTGCACACGCTATTAATAGGTGAAATTTTGTCACTTTTCTGCACATTTTAAACATCATAAATCAGAAAAAAAGATTATGACACCACAACTGTGCAATCCAGTACACATTTTTCATAAGTTAAACATGAAAACATAATACAATGTTGCTTTTCTTGTGAGTAAACCTGTAGAAAACCACGGTGTGTAGAAAACCACATATTGGCACTATAGCACATGATTAACATTTTGTGGTTGTTAAATGGCCATGCAACCTTAACGTTTTCAGCTGCTTCTTCCGGGAAAGGGTTAAATCAGGGTTGACCATGGAGTTGGAAATAGATTACGGAGTGGCAATGCCCATGAACTGAAGACCTTGCATCATTCCCTGCATTCTTCCAAGCGGTTGTGAGGCTGAAACATTCACACATCTATTCTGTCTTCTTCTTCTCGTACATTACATAGTCCATGTATTGAATTGTTCTTAGGCTCTCCACCTCCACAAGGACATTGATTTCTTCTGGCTAGATACTTTGTGGGCACCAGAGCTTTGGACCGACCTCCTTTCATCGGGAAATTGCCCTGGCTCAGCAGCTTACTCAGTGTTTTAGAGGTGGTGTCCCCCTGCACCATTTTGAATAGCCATTCCCACAGTTCAGCTGCTGCCTTTAGTTTAACCCGGATGTGGCCACACTGGTTTCAACAGGATGTGGTTGTGTAGGGTTGCAGCACATGAGGATATCGCTATTTTAAATCCAGATGCTGCGTTTTCTGTAAATTTGTCTTTGTAAAACTGCAGCACCAACTCAAATCTTATATGCAGGATTAAGGGAAATGTCTTATTTTGTCCAGCGTAGTGCCACCTGCTGTCAGCACATCTTTTGAATCTCAGTCTGATCTTCCCTCTTCACCCCATAATCTCAGCTTTGTCCCACATTGCACCTACTGGCTCCATCGCTCATTCGGTTTCTTTTAAGCTGGGAACATCTTGGCCTGGCTTTGAAATCAGGAAATGAAAGACAGTCTCAGTATTCTTCTCTAAACAGTGTATGATAAAAGTTATATGACAGATAGGCCACCTCTGTTTCCATGCAATGCAGCGCTTACTGTTATTGGTGGACGGCTTTTCCCAAAGAGTAAAGCTCCTAGTGAATGATATGGCCTGTCTGCGATGACAGGCAGCAGATAAGGAAGTGCCCTCAGGTATTAGTTGCCATTCTTTTTTTGACTCAAGGAAGCAGTGGATACAGACAATCTTATTTCTTCCTCCTCACCAGAGCACCTTTAGCCCTTTTTTCAGATGAATAGAAATTTCACAACAACAAAGCCTTCCACTCTCATTAAATCGGACGCTAAAGCCAAGCACCACACAGGAGCACAATGTCTGAAGCAGAGGAGTAATCCCCTGCTCAATCTAGAAGCTGGCACAGAATTTCAAATGTCCGTCATAAAGGCAGAGACGGAGTAAAGGACACACGCTGTAACACTGTGAGCAACACATAAACACTGCTTTATGGCTAAAATATATCAAGCGGGGTAATGGAGGATATTTGCTTCTTCATGAAAACAGAGAGCACTGTCAATTCGACCCCTGTGTATTTATTTCCCATTGTCATTATAAGTACAGCTAATATACCGTGTTCCAAATTATTAAGCAAGTCATGTTTTATAGCATTAAAATAGTTTTTTTCAACACGAACAGTCGTTGTGGTCAATCCAAAATATTAGCAAACACCTTACCTGAATATTCATGAAATTGAAAGGCCACGTTTTAGCTTTCTTAGGCGAATATTTGAAAATATCAATTATTATGCTCTAAATGGTGTTCCAAATTATTATGCAACTCAATGAAAAACAAGAAATTACCCATCTTACATATCTATTTGTATCCATTTGGGTGAAAATGATGAACAAACAACTGACAATTGACAAAATATATACTTTTTTTTCTCCATCCGACTTTGCCCAAACTATATTGTCTAATTCACCCACGTATCTTTTCCATAACAGTTTCAAGTCTTTAATCCATGGAATCCATCAGTTTCTTGATTTGTTTTTGATCAAGTTTTTGTGCCACAGTGACCAAAGCCTCCAGAGACTTTTCAGACAAAGATTTAGTTTTGTTTTTAGAAAAAATCTGTCATTTAAGTGTCGCCCAGTTGATGTGATTTGGATTTAGTCCAGCTGTCCAGTGTTAAAGGTCATTATTATTTTATTTTTAAGGCCCTGACTGTTTGGCCGTGCAGTGGAGGACTCTGATGTTTGAGATGGAGCATTATCCTGAATGAACTCAGGAGTAGAAATAGATCTTTGGCCTGTGTGGTAGCCTCCTGCTCTGTCCTGGCCGCTGTCACTAACATAGCAATGCGCTGTTTATTTACCCATGTGCTCTCTGGGGCCTTTGCGATTATCTTCGCTGGCATTCATCACAATAACATACAAATACTATGGTCAATCAGTCAGTCAGTAGCGATACTGTATTACTGATTGCTGTGCATGGTGATGGTATTGTATTGCATTGTATTGTATTGTAGTGTGGCATTCCACTTCAGGCCAAAAGATAGTGGCCACAACTATGCATGATGTCACTGGAAACGCCTGTATATGAATATTTTTTTCCAATCCATAAAACACGTAGTTTGAATTGGTTAAAGGAGACATAATACAAAATCGACTTTTGTGAGCTGCAATTATGATCAGAACCACTCACCACCGCTCATTTCAAGAGATCCAAGTAGCATTTTAATACTTTCTTCAGTTGATTATTTTCAAAGAAATGTTCCAGGGAAAGGCTTGTGACCCACTTTTGGGTCCCGCCAGTTGAGAAACTCTGGCCTAAGCCCATCTCATAAAGAAAAAAAAAAAAAAAACTTCCAAATGTGAAATAGGTAACAATTTACAAACTCACAGCTGCAGAAGTACCTGTGCAGTCTCATCATTTAGCTCCTGCTCCCTTTGTAAATACAGTATGACTCAGCTCTTCTTCATGTTGAGGGATGAATCATTCATCATGGCCAATAGCTGTGTCCAGAATAGGACTGGTGGGTTCAGAGGGTGCAGGAGTGGACAGAGAACATTCCTCTTATCTCCACACCAGTTTATATTTACCTAAAATAATGTTTATAAAATCCTGAACATCTGGTATAGACCATCACACTGCATTGTCTTGTATTTAAACATGTTTTGACTATTCTGAAAATGATAGGTGTGAAATGGAGGAGGACACACCTGTATATGTACTGGCATTGATTGGAGGATCACATGACCCAAAATTTACAATCAAATCCGTCTATGATCTTTGTTGCAGGAGGGCCGAACATGCTGACCCTGTCAAGAAGATTATTGACAAACGTAGGCATAGATTCTTCAGTCTTCATCTGTACTCTGTAGTTGAAGTGTAGGACGTTTCGCTCTTTATCCAAAGAACTTTAATAATAATAATAATAATAATGCATCGGTTTTATATAGCGCTTTTTTGGACACTCAAAGACGCTTTACATGGCATTATTCTTTCACTCCATACTTGGTGGTGGTAAGCTACTATTGTAGCCACAGCTGCCCAGGGGTAGACTGACAGGAGCGAGGCTGCCAATTTGCGCCATCGGCCCTTCTGACCACCACCACACATTCACTCTCTCACTACATTCATACGGGCTGTGGGTGAAGTGTCTTGCCCAAGGACACAACGACAGTCTGCAGCTGCAGGAGCCGGGATTCAAACCCCCGACCTCTCGATCATAAGACAACCCGCTCTACCCTCTGCGCCACTGTCGCAAATGAGCAGAATTGATTTCAGAATTGAACTGGTTCAATTTGTCAGTCAATGAAAATTACATGACATGTTTTGGTAGAACAACCATGCCTCCAGTGCTAGTTGTCTAAATAAAAAATATATTTTAAACAAAGATAAGCATTAGGTAGGAGAGAAAATAGTGTAGCATATTAGAGGATATGAGGAGAGCTACAGAGAGTTGAGTCAAGCATCACAGGGGCATCAAGTGACCTCCTCCCTCACCATTGTTCAGGAACATAAGAGCCAGGCTGGCTAGAGGCCACCAGAGGGGTAGAATACATTAGAAAGCAGCCGCAGACACAGACAGAGAGAGGAGTGAGACAGAGGTAGGGTATAGGGTAAGTGTTCAGCAAACATCAACAGAAGCCTGACTAATAGATCTCCTTGTACAAATGTGAATGAATGAAGGTTTCTTGTAAACAAGGGGTTAGACATAAAATTATGACATGAAAGGAAACAGGTAGCGAACAAATGGACCTTGGTGCAAACTGAATACAGAAGTTTCCCAAGGGAAATACTACAGTATGCAATTGTAAACAATGGATTTGTTAACACAATAAAATGTCCAGACCACATTAGGGCCATTATTTCATCTAGAACAGTGTCTAGTGTCAAAGAACAGCCTAGAATGGGGTGAGTGAGCTCCCTGAATAGATGTTCACTGCCCTCACTGAACAGAAGCCGCATGACGCCAGAGTGAGAAAAACACAGAGCAGGAGTGGAAAGGTTGGCCTCAGAGACTGCACACCAAGACGACCATCTGCTGTGGGAAAAACACCTTCCTGTTTTACCGGTTCTCCTCATGCAGGCCCCTATGGAACTATGTGCTACCACTCACTGAAGAACCAGGGCTGTTCCACAAGCTAAAAATAATCAGCTTAGGACTTTGTTAACCCTCTGTTCCCCTTCAGGGTTCCTCATAAACCCACTCAGGACCATTTTGGGTTCCCTCCCAAAAAAGTGCCATCAAATCCACATAAATACTTTCAAAACTCAAACCTCTTCATCAGCTTCTATTCTTTACATACATGTGCAAACTTTACATACTGTTTGTATTTTCCCTGTATTTTAAGGTCGATTTTCGTCATAGAAGTCCCCTCGCAGTGGCAGAAGTCACTGTCCGCTAAGGATGCTTCAAAATAAAATTGTTGTTATGAAATGATATAATTTAACTTAAAAAAATGGTGTGAAGTGCAATATTTGACCTAATTTTATTAATGCCTTTTATTAGAGCCTAATTTATGACAAAAAAAATGATGTGTTATCATGTTTTGATTGGGAGGGGTTACTATACACAAAAGGTGAATCAGGAACCATTTGTGAGAGAGAGCCATCAAATCCACAAAAATGTATATTTTTGTTTTACTTTAAAAGCCCAGAGCTCTTCATCAGCTTCTACTCTATTCAAAAATGTTCAAACAGTATTCATTTTTGAAACATTAATGAGTTTAAAAGGCTTTGATGTTGTTATATTATTAGTGCGTCCTGAATTAAATAGGAATCGTCAGCCGACTGTGTCCTCTGACCTCTACAGAACCCAGTCATGCAGGACATGTTGATGACCTTTACTGCTTCTGCCACTCAGCATGTCTCAGGGCTACAAGTTTTATTGTTACAAAGTTTGCTTCTGTCCATTTCTGGGGCTCCTATACTGTTTACATTTATGCAGAGCTGGTTCTGTCGTCGTCCTTCAAGAAAACAACACTGGTCTCAGAAGAGTTTGTCAGAGTCCAGAGTCAAAGCCTCAGGCGCAAAGCACTGACTTCAGCTCCATCTGAGCTTTGTGGGATCATTCTGAGCCAGATGTTCACACAGAGGGACCAGCTCAAGCTCATCAGGGACAAAGGCTGGAAAAGGTTTATGTTTTAGTCTAAAGCAAAAACAAACAATCTCCCCGACACCAAAGCTCTGAGCTCAGTGTAGTCGACTGTAGGTCAATCAAATGGAGGACTTTTTCCAGTGTTTCCAGTGACATCACATACAGTTTTGGCTGCTATTTTGATCACCGAAACTGAATTATGCCACACTACACCATTCAGTAACATCACTACTCAGGATGAAAATGAAGGACAAATCATTTTTATGTAATTTTAGGAAAGATGCAAGGATTTGCCAAAGATTTGCTTCCACTCCTGAGACTAAATGAACGCATCAAAGAGGTAACAGAAAACCTTTCTCTGTGATTTTTACAGTTTCTAGTCAACAGAAAATCAGAGCCAGTGTTTAAGCTGCTCAACATGTTAGCATACTATCGCAAACGGCTAGCGCATGTAGCTTCTACACAGTACACACCAGTGGCTCACATTTAGTCTAGAAAGAACAGTAATAGCTCAGCTCAAACCTCTGTGGCATGTTGTACCAAGGCCAGATGTTTAGACTGTGGTTCAGGGCATCCTCATGGAGAGGTTTGTAGCCTACTTGTAGCAGCTGTAGCTAATGTGCACAAATGCTCTCCATGGCAGGCTTTGCTGCTTTTAAGTGGAGTCATTAACTCTCCAGGCGGTTGATAAGAATAAAATCCTAAGGTTTTGGCTTTCATTAAGCATCAGCTCTAGTCTGTTCATCTGCCTGACGAGGAATTTTCGGATGTAGCCTCTTCAGTTCAGTGAAAATACCACTCTTGGACAAGCCAGCGGTCATCAAAATAGCTACTTCAGTAGCCTTAACTACTGAAGTCATGTGACTGAAACGCATGTACAGGTAATTTTGACATCATTGTCATCAAGAGTACAGTTTCATTAGATACCTCTAGTTTGTGAGTTTAACCAGTCTGACATTTGATCACAAGAGTCAGAAGAAGCTTCTGAGGATAGAAGCAAAATGTCATGAAATCAAAGTAGTCCAAGCGACAAAGTTTCTATTTCTATTGGAAAAATCCTGGATGACTGTGAGTCTACACACACTTTAAACTGTTGTATTTAACTTTGTTTGTTGTTAATATCTTTGCAAATATCCAATACACTTCAGGGGTAATTTATCAAGACAGGTGCTAAATAGTGAGTGCAAACTGGAAAATTGCACCCAATTTACTATGGCCTGAATTGCAGTATTAGGGCTCAAAATCTGATATGTTACTGAGAGAATGTTGTTGAGTTTAAAATGTATAAATAACTGTAGTCGTGATTCACTTTTGCACACGCTACTTGTTTTGCACATGAGCAAACGCTTATTAAAACCCCCTTAGAACATAAATGAGCACATTGTTCTATATGTCTGCATGTTTCCTTTTTCAGTATAAAAATGTTGTGACATTCTTCAATCAGGTGCAAGATTTCAATCAAAAGATGTTCAAAAGCACATCTGGTCTTTGCTATATTTTATTATATTTATTCTAGAGGTTCCCAAAGTAGGGTCCAGGGACCACTAGGGGGCCTCAGAGGTACTGCAGGGGGCCCCCAAAAACTGGTCTGCAAAACAATTAGACTGAAAAAGTTTTGAGTTTTGAAGGAAATTTGTATACAGTGGGTTGCATAAATATCTGCACCCCCTTCAACTTTTTGACATTTTGCCATACTAGGTACATATACTGTACATACATGTATTCAATTGAAATTTTATGTGAAAGACACACACTATGGGACACACAATGATGAAGTGAAATGAAGTTTATACATGATTTGGAAGTTTTTTTTATGAATAAAATAGTGGGGTCAAAAAGTTGAAGGGGTGCAGTTATTTATGCAACCCACTGTATATATGTTAAATTGTACCAGAATACATCCCACAGTTGTTCTTTTATGTGAATTTACGCCGTAAAACATTACTAGTTGTACTATTGTACTGTAAGTGTAATTTTATATTTGTGTATATTTGGATGATTGTATACTGTACATGTTTTATTGTATTTACTCACCTGCTCAGGGACTGCAGATGGAAACTAGCTTAAGCTATAATCTGGTGTAAAGCATCTTTAATTAATGTTTTTGCACATTGTCCCTGTCAAATAAACTAATAAACAAACAAGTTGCTTTGAATACAGGGAGTCATTTTTAATGGAGGGGTGGAGGGCCATTTGGAACGAAATGGGGGCCACAACAATCCAGACTTGAGCTCCTGTCTTCTTCCGTGCCGGGGCAACTATTTTCTTCCCTTAAAGTACTGCTGTTTTGTTATCCCGAAGAGCACCTGGGACCAACTAAGCTATTATGCCCAAAGACCCAAAGAGCACTTCCAGCATTTTCTCTTACAAAATAGATTCCTGTTTGGATGTTTCTTTAAAAATAACCGGTAAATCGCCCCTGGAGTTACATAGTCCCCTGCCCTCCATCTGAGATTACGACATCAAAGGATGTTTTAAACACACAATATTCACAACCCTAAATGTAGAGACTGGGCCCCGAAGTGTCTGGATTTTCCCACCGCCAACTCTTTAAGTGGTTGATAACTATTCCTTAATGACCATCTTCAAAATCATAGTAAATTCATCAGTGTGGAGATGTGTTTCTTCAGCGGCAGAGGGAGCGAGGCCCTGTCCCCACTCTGCTCCCCGTCTGTCTGAGGCCCAGCTCATCTTTTATGATAAATTCAGGGCGGATGATGATGACGGATACAACAGGGCCAAGGTAAGCACTATTACAGAGCGCTGATGGAGGAGCGGCAGTGCAAGCCTGTTGTTTATCCTGCGTCCCCTGTGTGCAGAGCCAGTCTGGAGTCTCTGTGCTGACAAGGGTCATTAGCCACTGGAAGGTCAGTGTGTTAAGCATTGTGCACCTCACACCTGATAATTCACCAGCGAAATGACATTTTCCTTGCATCATGACCTCCTGCACAGGATGTTCATTTGGCCTAAAATAGAGATAGCTGTGTTTCAACACCAATATGTGGGGGGACTTTCAATTTTTGTTTATCTTGGGAAATAGGCTACAATTATGAAATACCTTTGATGGCTGATCTAATGCTCAGTTAACTTTTGTGATATTTTATCTTAAAATTAAACTTTTTTTTTCTTTTTTTTAAATGTACATTTAACATGTAACACACTACAACATTTATGGCCAAGGCAAATTTGCAATGTCCGTCCCTGAGGATCCTAAGGATAAACAACATCTGTCAGAGACTGCTGGTGTCCTTCTATAGGTGCTTGATGGAGAGCATCCTCACATACTGCATGTGTGTGTGGTATAACAGCTGCATGGATGCTCGGAGGAAAGTGCTTCAGAAGATCATTAACACTGCTCAGAAGATCACTGGCTGCCCTTTCCTCTCTCTGACAGAGCTATACACAAGGCCCATCATCAGGGACACCTCACATCCAGGACACTTCCTTTTTCAATAACTACCTTCAAGGAGTAGGCACAGGTCCATTAAGATCAGGACAAATAGATATAAGAACAGTTTTAATCCAAGTGCAGTTGCCACACTGAATGTAACCATAGGCATAATGTAACTGATGAGTGTGTGCATGTGTCATTTTAAAGAATTCATTGCCTTTTCACATTTATTATAGCTTATTCTATTCTAGAAGAGCTTTTAAAGACCACTAACATAAAATACAGTCACCATAAATAACATTTACATTAAAGGGACTCAACGGAGTTTGATCATTTTCATACTCGTGACTGCCACCTCTGGCCGTCCGTGTAACTGCAGTCTCCATGTTAAGCTGGTGAATGACTGCTGACTCGGCCCGAACACGCAACTTTCTAGTGACGGTGCAGGCTATTGAGTGGGATAGGTGTGGGCTCACAGTACAGCGCAGGACATTGCAGGAGCATGTAGGGGGTGGAAAATATATAATTTTTTTTTTATTTCAACTTCCATAGAGTCCCTTTAACATTAATTAAAATGTACTTTAGGCCATTTTGAAAAGCCCCCAGATCTACATCCTGTTTCAGCTCAGGAGACAAAGGAGTTCCACAGTTTCCATTGGCGGCTCCTCGTGTGATGGAACCCACAGCTCTGAGTGGGACTATGAGCTGCCTGAGAGCACCAGGGGCTTGATTGTGCAAACAAATCAAACAAAAACCATGCAATTGTTAAATAAAGGTAGGGTATGTGAGATTTTTTGATTAAAAAATAAATTAAGAATAATAATAAGAGAAATAAATAAATCATAAACATGACACGTTTGTGTTTACCGACACAGGATTAGTGAACATCAACATTGATAAATGGTTCCAGAAGATGTCACAACATTTATTGTTTTGATCAAATATGACTATAATAAATATTTGTAACTCACAATGTTTTAACCTTTGGTCCAATAAGGATGTCGCTGTAACCCTTTGGAGCATATGCTATATGCTCCAAATGCATATTAATATATAATGTTTTAGGATCATGGTAAATAATATGCATAATATAATAAATAATATGCATAATAATATGCATATTAATATCTCCATGTTTTAGGATCATGGTAAAAAAAAAAAAAAACAGAAAATGTAAATGGGGACAAGACATGAAGCTTGCTTTCTTGTGAAATGATTGTGACTGAGAAACCAGTCCTCATCTGAATGTGTTTCTCACGTTCTCACAGGACAGACCACAAAAACATAAAGCCATATATGGAAACATTATCTTTATGACACTATCTTCTACATAAATTCTACGTAACAGTCAGTGTAAACGAGACAATAACACAGCAGTAGTTCTGATTTGACACAAATGACAGACTATTGGTAAATACAAGCCTTTTATGTTGTTTTCTCCCCAGTGGGACATTTCAGCTGCATTTGAAAATAAGGCAGTTTTAGACTAATGAGAGTCTGTATCGGTGAGTCTTATACACTTCTTTGCTAGACAATGGGAAAACTGATGTTTAAATTAAACACAGTACTATCTGTTTAAAGGAGTTAAAGGATTTGAGCTGTTTCAGAGGCCAACAAATCCAGCTTTTCCTGCACCACAGAGGACACATCACACTACGGGAAAAGGGATATGGAGGTATCCGAGATAAACTAGCTGCTAAGCAACACACCCGGTTGGAGGTATTTAGCTGTAGCCATTTTCCTTGTTGCCACTTTGAAGTTGCCATTTGCTTGTGGGATTCCAAGGTGTAACTGTCCTCTGACCTTCCCTCTCTGTGACCACATACTCCTCAAATTCAAATGGCAATCCAATGTCATTGCTGTAGATCCTGGTGGTGTGGATCAGTGAGTCGATGTCCTGCTCACTCTTAGCTTAATGTTGTCCATTTAGGAGGCCCCATTCCCGAGTTAGTATCCTTATTGTAGAGTTCAATAGTACAGCTCCAAGCATTCAATAATCCATGTGTGTGAGTCATGGACTTTCTAGTAACAAATCCAGGCAGTGTCTCAGGTTCTCAAGCGACTGTTCTGCTGGTGTTTGGCTCATCTGGAATATGGATTGGCTACTCAGCAGAACACTTCCAGTCATATTCTAGTAAGTGTAGAATCACAACTGGGGTTCTCTGGAGTTAGCACAGAGGCATATACTTCCAGCGTCTCACTTGACTAATCTGGATTTGGTGAAAATGGGCTCACAGTTCCATGCTGCCTCTGGGTTCCTAGAGTAGTTAAGGTCTCTAGCTCTAGTCAAAGATAGCTGAGACATTGGTGTAAAGGGTCTTGTTTAGTGTCTTCTCAGACTGTGTTGTGTGAAATGTTCAATCAAATGATTTCTGTTCTCCCACGTGTAGGCAAACCCACTGAGCAATAAGTGACAGGGAACCCCACAGTGTGTGATGTCTTTCAAGCCACATGGCAAGGTTAGCTTATAGAAGGTTCGTTGGCCAATATGCTGGGGAAAGGAAAGGGAATCTTATTTGTATAGCACTTTCAATCAAGCAATCAAATTTTATTCATAGAACACTCAAGGCGTCCAAAGTGCTTTACAATAAAATCCATTAAGACATTCATACAACCAAACAATAAAACCGTTAAAATGCATTTACAGTGTCACCGTGCTACTGAGAGTTAAAAGCTAGTCTGTATAAATGTGTTTTGAGCCTGGATTTAAAAAGGCCAAAGTCAGTGATGATGCGCATGTCAGGGGGCAGCTTGTTCCAGAGTCTGGGTCCAGCGACTGAGAAGGATCCATCACTTCAGTGTTTGGACCTAGTCCTAGGCACTTCCAGCAAGAGCTGAGATGATGACCTCAAGGATCTGCCTGAGTCACAAACAGTCAAGAGTTCGGACAAGTACGGAGGGGCAAGACCATTGAGGGCTTTGAAAACAAAGAGTAAAATTTTAAAATCAACTCTAAAAGAAACTGGAAGCCAATGTAACATCATTTCATATGACACAAGTCATCCAAAGCGCTAGACAAAGTGGGTGAAGTGTCTTGCCCAAGGACAGGATTCAAACCCCCCACCTTGCAGTCATCTGCGCCACTCTCACCCACGTACCACTTCTCACCCACGTACCACTTCAATATTTGAGGATCAGTTCCACCACACCAAGGCTGGACTAAATAATGTTTAACTGTGTGTTAAAAACCTAAACCAGAAAAAAACATTAACCCTCTGTGAACCCTGGGGACCTTTAGTGTACTTTGACATTTTCATCTTACTGGCATTTTGTCTGTATGTACTGGATGGTCCTTGAATTGTCCACAGGATAATCATTTTAGAGGAATTTCATTTAGACTATTTCAGTTTTTTTTCATTAGCCTTCCAAAGCTACTAAAATAACAAACAAACAAAAAAACGTAAAAAACAATTCCACCCCCCACCATTGGCCCATCCTAAAGGCCAATAAAAACAGATATAGTATGCATTTGAAAAGGTTAAATAAATATTTTATTTTATGGCCATTAAAAGTACAGGACATTTTTTGTACTCTAGGGTCCTCAAGTGTGATTTTTGTTTTAAAGTGTATAGAGCTTTGGAACTGACATCACAGTGAAATGCATTATGGGATTTTTGCAACCATTTGGCAGGACCACAAAACAATGACAACAGCCCATTTTCAATATTACTCCCTCATCGATCGTGCGTTCTGACATGGGAGTCAACTACACAACAGGTCCGAACTATCGTGAAGTTATTTGTCTATCCAGCTTCCTTTAGTTCTACAGTTAGCAGTTTGTTGTTTGGACCAGTAAGATGGCGCCTCAATCACATACACATCAACATTACAGTGGTATGCAAAAGTTTGGGCACCCCTGTAAATTTTCATGATTTTCCGTTATAAATAATTTTTTTTTTTTGGATAAAAAATTTCAGTTAAATATATCATATAGGAGACAAACGCAGTGATATTTGAGAAGGGAAAATAAGGTTTATATGGCATAAATTGAGGCACCACAAAAGAAAAATGAACTCAATATTTTCTGCCAGCCTCTAACGCCGGCCTGTTGGTTGGCATTCCGCTGATTTGCTCCACCCGCTGCATGTTATTAGCTGTTATTTACAATGGCGTTACCGGTCTTGATGCTCTCCAAGACAGTTCAGCACTTGAGTGGTCAGGTCAGACAACGATATCTGAACAAATTCTCGTTTGTCGGAGCTCAGGACCCGTCATGTGACTTTTGCTGCCCACCAATGGTCAGAGCATAGAGATATACAATGTTTTGATTTGAATTTCTTGTAGCAACCCATTGTTGCAACATAAGTTCCGCTAGCTGATGATGTCAGCTGAGAAAGGTCTATAGCTTCCAATTAGAGTCTGGATTCTAGAAGGTATTTTGGACCATTCTTCTTTACAGATCTCCAGTTCAGTCAGGTTTGATGGTTTCTGAGCATGGACCGCCCGCTTTGAATCACACCACACATTTTCAATAATTTTCAGGTCTGGGGACTGAGAGCCATTCCAGAACGTTGTACGAAAGCCTTAGTTAGATTTAGAGCCGTCTTGTTGACAGATCCAGCCCCTCCTGCGTTCTCCAGAATCTGCTGATATTGAGT
>OMNZ01108967.1:14705-26663 GCA_900303255.1 Lesueurigobius sanzi | reverse complement strand
GCATGCGCGCGTGCGTCTGTGCGTGCGCATTCGGATGAGCGTGCGAATACTGATGTGTGTGACAATTCTGGGTGGGGGTGTAATTGAATGATCTGTCTTAATGTGTTTCTAATCTGTAAAGCGCTTTGAGCTGCATTTTGTATGAAAAGCGCTTTATAAATACAGTTTTGATTGATTGATTGATTGATTGTTTTAAGGATTCATTGTGTTACTTTTTAAGGGGAGACACTGCAACTCTTTTTTTCCATTTTCAGTTTCTCTTAACATACAGGGCGCGATCTTGCGCAGAGCGCATCACAGGCAGACACACACCGTGCAGAAAAAAAGCATAATTTTTTTTAGACACGCCCCTTCATGCGGCCTCCGTGCGGCTCAATTTTCCGCACCGGCGTCCAAGAAAACTTTGTGACTGAAGTATAAATGCCACCAAATTCTCTCTGCCTTGACCCCGCGGCTTATTTCCGTGCGGAATTTACATACGAGAAGCACAATGAGACCTTAAGACTGCGCTGGTCTGACAGGGGGGAGCTCTAGATGAATGAAGATTGGTGAGGTGGGGATTGTTGCCGCACCGCTCATTCAAGAAATAACTGATAATACTAAGCGCCAAGGATAAGCACAGCATTAATAATAATAATGTTAATAATACATAACAATAATAGGCTACTAAAATGAATAATATGAATAAAAATTGACATTAATGAAGAAAACGACTTGGACTGTTGCATTTTACCTGAGAAGAGAAGCTGTTGATCTCAAGCTAAAGGTAAGCAGCTAACTTTAGCAACTTTTCACCATTATATTTAAGGGGTTTATTCATAAATAATAAACTACTGTTGGCCATGCCATTGGCTGTTTACGTCCGAGGCCCATAGTGCATTATGGTCTATATTGACCAGTTTAGTGACCATCACTGTTTACTACTTTTCAAGATGCATTGTGGGAAATTTTGAGTGCACTACTTTTTTCTCTCTGGACATTCAGACACCTCTAAAAAATGGCTTGTCTACTATACTGTATAGTGCCCTACTGTATAGAGGGAATAGTGTGGACATTCGGAAACAGCCTCAGACTCATTTTTCATATGGTATGGTTTGCATGGCAATAGACCATTCTCAGTCATGTGACTTTTGGTTGGCAGTCAGCCTCTGATTGGTCAGAGCATAGAGAAGACAGATTGTTTTGATCTGAATTGCTTGTAGCAACCCATTGTTAACTTCCGCCAAACAAATGACGACAGCTGAGAAAGGTCTAGTCACTTCCTGTGCTCAAGGATCAATGAAAATATGACCCAAAACTAATGAAAAGCCAAAGAAAACTAAAGATGAAAATATGTGAAATCTTAAATATAACAATGTTTACAATGGTTTGGTGAAAATGTAGTCTGGCAGATAAGAATAAGAATAATTAACCTTGATTAGAGTACATAAGTACAATTTGTTGCCAATGGATTATGTATTTTTCACTACACAAATAAGATTCCCTTCCCCTGTTTTTCACTTAAGGTGAGACACTGCAGGTGAATAGGGAAAAAATGTAAATGTAGTAATATCAATTTGAAACTTTAGCTTTTTATTACTGACATAAATATGAGAAAAAAATGCATTGGAAGTTTTCTGTCATTTTATGTTTTCATATAAAAATGAGGCAATTTATGTGTAAAAGCGCTCAAAATTGCATACTATATTTTCAGCGATGAAATCTAAATAATGGATGAAGCCATATTTAAATTCATAGTATTATTTTGTTGATATAGTAGTTACAAAAGTTTGTTCAGAGGGGATTTTGGATATCTTGTTTCGTTTTTTTTTAAATAATCTAGTTATAAGTGAATAGTTTTTTGCCTTGTTTTTTGGTGTCTAGAACTCAATAAATCAGTCTAGGAATTAAATATTGAAAAATCCCTCAGAACAAATCTTCAGAATATTGTTAAATACAAGAAAGTTTGGAGTGTGTAGGAGCTACTAAAGAGGAGATGCCACAATGTGAGAAAAATGCATTCGGAGAAAATGGTCATTGAAGTTACAATTTCCCATCTATGGAGAAACGTTGAAAGTTTATACGTCAAGAGGGCAAACTGGCCCAAAACCTGAAAATGTAAAAAATAAAAAGGTTTTGCCTGCAGTGTCTCCCCTTAAAATAAAAACAAAATATCTAATTACACCAATTTTAAATGAAATATTTTTAAAATTTTGAAATAAATCTAATTTTATTAAGAAGGAAAGATCTTTTTCGGTTAGTCAGAAAGGAGTCAAATTCAGATGAAATATTCTTAATTCCAGTCATTTTAACTCATTAAGATCCATTTCTTGCAGCGTAGTTCCATTGGCAGATTCATTTCCCACTAATTTCAAGGAGAAAATGTCCTGTTTTCAATATTTTTGTTGGCTTGTTTTAAGACAGGCCTTTTTTTCCAGTGCACAGCGAGTGTTTTCAGAGTGTCCATGACCCCGCAGGGACCCGGCTGACCTTCCTGTTGACGTCAAAGCCAATGTGAGCAGAGAGCGAGACAGGAGAGAGGGGCTCCACCCGGGGGGCAGGAGGGCTAATCACCGTGTTCCTTCACAAGCGCCGCAGAGGAAACATTAGCATTCCGCAATAACCAGCGCAGGTATACGAGTCAAAGCGGGATCGTGTAGCGGGGAAAAGGACGTTCAAAAATCTGTGTTTACTTTCATGTGGACGACTGTCGAGTGAACTGTCGCGCTTTACGGGCGGGTTATGTTATATTTGTCTTTCAGTTGCCGAAAGATGGGACTTTTTTTTTAAAGACGCTGCAGGTGAATAGGGAAAAATAAATAAATTATCTGAATTTGAAACCTTTTCTGTGTGTCATACAAAATATGCAATTTTTTTGGCAAATAAATCAAAATAATGGGTCGAACCAGGTTTAAATATATGGTTTCATTTAGTTGATATAGTTGTGGCAAAAAGTTTACATACCCTTTTAATCTTTTGGCCATTTTTCATAGAATATGAAACACAAAAATCATTTTTCCCCTCATGGTTAGTGGTTGTGCAAAGAACTGAGTTAACTCAGTAAACAGAAACTAGTCAAATGTCCCGATCTAATGTTTACATGACCTTCAACAACTGTCAGGAAAATTGTTCAGGAGCAAAAAAAAACTTCACAGAAAAACAGGACTCTCTGACAAAATTGATTTGTTTTAAGATGCACAATATCAAACTTTTCATCAGGGACATTTGGCTAGTTTCTACTGGTAAACAAACAGGTTTTTTGAAATAAATGGCTTCACGCAACCACTAACCATGAGTGAAATAAAGGTTGTTGTGTTATCATTCATATTGTATGATATTGACATTGTGTCAGGGTTTGTAATCTGAGCTCTGTATATGAAGACTCAAAAATGTGAAGCTATACATATTTCACGACTTGCATTGCAGATTGAACCTTTTAATTCAAAAGGGATTTGTTTAACCTCTTAAACCCTATAGGAGCCAAATTGGGGACCTGTTGGGGTTTAAGAGGTTAAGCAGGGAAGTCCCACTGAGATGATGTATTTCTTTTCACAGGCCTCAGAGGGGATCCTATTGTACATGTTCTTATTGGTAGGAGAAACCTGACGGAAATCTACGACGACACAGGGAGAACATGCAAACTCTAGTGGCTGTTTCTCTTTTGATTATTCTGCCGGGAGCTGGTTGCTTTTTGAGGCGTGTATGTTTCCAGTTAGGTGTAAATCCTGCATGAGAATAATGTCTACTCACTTATAATGCGTGTTGACACAGCGCTCGCTGTTGACTCAACTTCTGAGAAATGCTATTTTCTCGTGACACTTCAGAACAACCTTTTCCCTTTGGTCCAAACCCTTATTTTCATACGCAAACATCATGCTCCGAGCAGATAGTCGTATCTTTTAGCAGCAGAAGTCGCCATAGATATTTTTAATTGGTCATGTAGTTGTTATTCGTCATGCTTATAGACGCCGGGCACAGTTTAAAGTGAGTTATTGCTTGCTTTGACGGTGGTCTGAAAGCTGTTTTTACCTGCTCGCTAACTGATGACGCTAGCTAGACCTTTTGTAAACAGTGTAAGCGATCTTCATAAATAGACCTGATGCATGAGGGTTATCTTTTCTCCCTCACTGTGGGCTTACGTCTCTCCATGCATATATTTACAGATAAGACATTTGCAATTATACAAGAAAAAATGCCTGTTTGTTCTTCCACTCGGTTAGTTTTAAGGGCACAGCTGTAAATTATGAATGGCAAGATGCAGGAGCGGCTTTTCATTTAGTGTGGCAGCAAGGAGGTTAGACGACAGGTATTGCAAATAAAAAGTTGTCTTAGGTGCTATAATAATACTAAGTAGCAAACCTGTTTCTTCCAATCTGTATTTGCGGGATTAAATTGTGTCATAGTTGAAACACAAAACTGTCTTCCACATTTTTAAAGCCCATAGTCCATCACCAGACCCACTCCCAGCAGTTTGGGGCTCAAAGTGTGTTCATTACGGCACAGTAGATTTACTTTTATGTCGTCCGCACAAACTGAAGCCCGGTGTCATCATGTCAAACTATAACAAGTAAAATGATGTTTTAAGGAGAGACACTGCAGACTTCTTTTCTTTTTAATTTTCAGATTCTGGGCCAGCTCACTGGTTTACTCATAGATAAATAAATTGCATCATCTTCACAACAAAGTGTTTAATTATTGCACTGAGTCATTGTTTCCTCATAATTATAAGGACAATTATAATTTCAAGGGCCATTTTCCCAAAATAGATTTTTCTCATCATGTTATTGCAACCAAATCTCCACTTTAGCGGCACCTCACCAAATCTTCCAGTCTTGTATGTAACAATATTTTGAAGGGTTTTTTCAGAAGGACTTTTCGATTTCTAATTCATAGCCTCATTTATTGAATTTTGAACCCCCAAAAGACAAAGCAAAACTACATTTTTACCGTCCAAAATCTCTTTAAACGTGGCCCTGTCCAATAGTAATAGTTGGATTTCAAAAATATAACGTTTTTGTATTTTGTGCCTTATTTCTATTTCACTCATGGTTTGTTTACACTTTTCAACTAGAAACTATAGCCAAATGTCCCTGATCAAAGGTTGTGCGCATCTTGAAACAAGAGAGTTCAATTTTGTCAGAGAGTCCTGTATTTCAGCTGAAGTGAGTTTTTCTTTGCTCCTGAACAATTTTCCTGGCAGTTGTTGAAGTTGTTCACATACAGTAAACATTAGATCAGGGACATTTGAGTAGTTTCTGTTTCATTAGGATTTCAAAAGAGCAAAGTCAGTTCTTTGACAATAAATGGCTTTGCACAACCACTAACCAGGAGTGTGAAAAAAGATGTTTGTGTGTTATCTTTCATATTCTGTGAAAAATGGCCAAAAATGATGTAAACTTATGAGCACAACTGTAGCCATAAAACATTAAGTGAAAGAAAACTTGCAATATGTTTTTCCTCATATTTATGTCAGTAATCTGCAGGAAAAGTGTTGACATGTATAAATTATTATTCCCCCCCCCTCATCCACCGGCAGTGTCTCACCTTAAAGCCTCAGTCATACCTAAACTATCCAAAAGACAAAACAGAAAAATAAGAAGTAGCTAGAAAACGTTATTGCACTTTCGGCGGCAGACTGTCCCCCTCCTGCCTGCGTATCCCCCCCCCACTCTGTTATCTCCCGTCCTTTGAAAGTGCACCTGTTACTGACTTGCAGCTTGGGGAGCTCTGTGGTGCCGTAGAGTGCTCTCCCCGGTGCACCGGTGCCAGCTCACCCCGTCTCGCATTGATGTGCAAGCTAAACAAGCCGCCGATGTCTTCATTCTCCCCGAGCTTAATGAGTCGGCGGCGCTGTGGAGATAGGGCACGCGGGGCCGGAACATCTTGTGCCATGGTGTGGCCTTTTGTGCGCGCGCTCGGGTGAAAAATGTTTTGTTTTTGCCGCTTTTTTCCGGCCGCCGTCCCGCGCTTCTTCCCGGT
Source organism: Lesueurigobius sanzi (assembly GCA_900303255.1). Lineage (NCBI taxonomy): Eukaryota > Metazoa > Chordata > Actinopteri > Gobiiformes > Gobiidae > Lesueurigobius > Lesueurigobius sanzi. The sequence goes on along the minus strand of OMNZ01108967.1, from coordinate 20,705 downwards.
GACAGTCGGTTGTGATACGGTGTTTATCGCGCCGTCGCAGTCTTATTTGCTCGCCCCGGCGGATGAAAGCGTAATGACCCCCGCAGCCAAATTGAGACTTTGCAGCGGCAGTCACGGAATACCCCGAGATGCAAAATGTTTCAAGCGACGGCGCAGTTAAAAGCAGCAGCACTTAGCGTTATGCACAATACATTTAATACAAACGCTTAACAGCTTTAAAGGAACATTGTCAGATTCAAGGGAAGCTATGAATATTATGCAATCCTTAGTGCGTAATCACATTTCGCATAATTTACTAAATGTTTCATCCATCAGAATACGGCTAAGGAAGACTAAAGATTTAGAACAGGGTGTATGGGTGAGCAGGCCCGTCGACAGGGGGGGTCAAAGGGGTATGTTGTCCCCGGGCCTCAGGACCAGGGGGGCCCAGCAAGGAGCCCATATTATATTTTCCCTTGTTCTCTTTTTTTAAATATCATTATTGCTTTGACATGTGTCGGGATGGTTTATTTTTGTCCATCTTGAACAAGTTGTCCTTGAATGCACACTCCCCCACTAAACACAAATGAAGGAGTGTTCTTTAACCTGTTAAACCCTATAGGACCCAAATTTGACAGCGGTTGGGGTTTTAGAGGTTAAGCAGGACCAAAGGAAGAGAATGATGAGAGAACAGTGGTGTCAAATTGTGGGAAAGGGCCCCAAAATACAGCCTATAAAATGATTTGGTTGCAAGGGTTGAGTGGTGGGGGGCCCATGAGAAACCTTCTTGCCCCGGGCCCCACCAAGTCTGTCAACTGCCCTGTGGGTGAGATTAAATGAAGCTGGGACTGAAGGAATAGGTCCAAAATAGGTCCTACATCTAGAAATAAGTAGTAGGACTAATATAGGGACTTTCCACACACAAAATGTTCCAAGTTGTTCAAACACAAACCAGATATTCCCCCAATTTAACAAAATAACCATGATACTGGTGTGTAATTGACCTACATTAGTGACCCAGTGGCTGTATGGGAGGGCATATGGCACCTTTACTTTCCATCACAGCCATCTTAATGACGTTCCTGGGTTAAATGATTTTAGAGTGACCAGTAGAGAAAACCTACCAGAAACCCCCGGAAAAAAATCATCCTGGAGCGACATAAAAGCCACAGGGTTCCCACTCGACCTGGAAAACCTTGAAACCCTGGGAAATGACTTGCCTATCTTCAAGTCATGGAAAACGCATGGAAAATTAGGAAAACAAATGTGAATTAACATTTTGAGTCCATTTCTTTTCTGTTCTGTGTTGATAAGTTTTGTGCCTGTTGCCTGTATTCGCTAACTGTATGCGTCCTAAGTGCATAACTTCATTTAAAAATCTGTTCAAATGAGAATAGATAAAACGCCGCAAGAAAGTTCCACATGATTTAAATAAAAGCAACTCTAGCACGCTCCAGAACAGTACCTAGTTAAAAATGTTCCTGGGGGAGGACTCCAAGACCAAAGTTTTATCATTTTTCGTTGGTTCTTAACAGTATAGTTTTTGATGGAGGACTAGTGGCTTGGAAAACCATACACATTTGTCTCATACACTCACATGTCTAAGCCTAAAACTCCTCAGACCCAAACAACTGTGCCGTGGTGCACTGGTGAGTACTGGATACAGGTACTTTTTACTTCAAAGTGTCCTGGAAAGTCCACGGAAATGACCTGGAAAATGATTGAAAGTAAAGAGTGGGAAACCTGGAAAAATATAAAGACCACCACCCATACAGCCACTGCGCCACTAAATGGTCAAATTCACACTAATATCAAGTTGATGGGGTTTTTTTTGCATCAAAAAGTCACAGTGCATCTTTAAGGACCACACTGTAGTTATTGTGGGGCTATATTGCAGTAAAATGAATAGTGGAAGAGGTAGTAGTGGGATTTGATTTGCTGAGTCATGTAGAAGTGCCTATAGACGTATTTACCAGTTGTATATTTTTGTAAATTGGGCTTTAATTATGTAATTTTAAGAGCTGTCGGAATCTTTTTTTCTTAATTCAAGTGTGAAAGTACTTCCCTTATTCCACTGGCAGACATTTTCACCCACAGACTCATACTGCACTATTGTTGCAAGTTGTTCAAAGTAAACACAAGCCAGATATCTCCTCCTTAAGGACCATACGGCGGTTATTGTGGAGGGTACACACTATGGGCCTGCTGCTCCACCGCCGTTTATCATGTTATAATGGGACGCTTTATTAATGCATATGTTTCCACGGCAATTAAGCGTGTACATTACCGACTGCCTCCGTGACTGTGTTTATATCACACAGCCTTTAATTAGCAGCTGTTGACTGGCCTACCATCTTTCTTTTGGCGGCGCTATACTTTTCTTTGCACGGACACACATCCTGGCGGCCGCGCTGCATTTGCATACAAAAACAAGTCGGGGATAGTTATGGGCATCCATCAAGTTCGCTCGAGGTATAAATCTAGCGCAGCCATCACTGTCGGGTATCCGCCGCTGCTAAAGGGAGATAGGGCTATGTTCGGATGCGCGATAAAACAGCTTGTCTTTAGTGGAGCCATTTTTAGTCGTGTCTAGAGCTTCTTCCGTTTTTTTTTTTTTTTTCTTCCTCTTCCACACGCAACGTTTCTGTGCAAATTGCAGCCAACGCATTGTCTATTCTTCCCTCGTAGCCTATCAATAACAATGCGAGAAGTGCCAGGCGCTGATTAGGCTTTGATATTGGGGTGTGAAGCCGTCATGGTGCGCGCCGCGATGAGTGTGCACTGGCCTCGTATGTTGCGCGCGCGAGACTCTCCGGTTATGAAACGAAATAGATCACTGGGGGGTCTGCTTTACCCACTCGTAAAAAAAAAAAAAAGGATTTTAGTCATGACCTTGCCACCGGTGAAAAATTAAAAACCGCTCAAACCAAGCCCTCCCGCCTGGATGTGTTGATACTCTGCATAATATTATGACCAGGAACAGAGAAAGGAATATTTTATCCTTTTGTTAAAAGTGGGGGGGGGAAGCAAGTCGAGCTTGAATGGGTGCAACGGGGGCTAAATGATGATGCGTTTGGATGAGATCAGGGCATATTCAAAACTACAGCTCGTCTGAACTAGAGGTGACCAATAATGTAGTTTTCATGTTGATATATCTGCACAGCATGTGGAATATTGAAGCAGTGTTGGGTAGGACTACACACTATTTGCTAAATTATTGTTATCGTAATATTCGACAACGCAATGTCCAGATCACAATAAAGCAACTCAAAACCTCTGAGGTCTAACACATTGTAACTTAAAAATGTGCACAAGTTCAGTTTTATTCTCACAATTTGCCTAAAAATGCATATATTACTTGTAGTTTTGTTTAATTTAATTGTTATCACAATTTTCAAGTTTCAAGTGCAGTTTCGTTTCAGACATTTCGTAGTGATGTCACGTTCATGACAGAAGTGGCTCTTTTTTGAACTAGCCTGGCATCCAGACTAGTCTCTGTTTATTAAGTGGGTATGGTTGACTAGACCCCTTGGGCCTTTCATTTTTTCTACGAGTACCCCCTGCCTCAATGGTTTTGTTGATTAGTTAGAAAGTGGATGACTAAAACTCCTAGTTATCAGTAGAAAAGACTATTAAATACACTGCAACTCTCACTCTTTACAGTTACATGTTTTTAAGCTTTTCTTTAACTATTATAATCAAAAATATAAACTTGTTTTATCTCATTTTTCATGAAATTAATCCAAGTACTGGACTAGGCTACTTTTGAACGGCTCTTGTTTGTGAATTGTGAGAGCGGGATCTTGGATTTACCCGAAATGGGCTCAAGAATCAGCACAACAGCAGAGAAGGCAACACAGGTGGAAGATTTTTTTTGACAGTTGTTGCCACTTTTTATTAATTATGGAAGAAAATGGTATTCACACATGTTATAATAATGTGTGATTAATAATTTTAATAATAATGTGTGGCTGTCAGTGATCAGATCTTGAATAACATGAGTTGAGTTATCTGGCTGCGTTATTCCAAAAATAAACAAAGGAGCCAGTCTTTTGAACGGCTCTTTGGCAGATCCCATATACAGTAACTGCTTAATGATTAGCGTCTGATGGGTTGAAGCAGCTGTGGCATTTCCGAGATGAGCAAACTGAATACTCACCTCACACTCAATGGACCTTTTTCATAATTTATGAATATATTTATCCATTAACATTGCACCTGTGCTTCCTATGCATATCACCATTATTATGCATGACTCATAGGTCAAGTCATGGAAATGAGAAGTAGCGTCCCATTCCGTAGTGCTTAAGATCTCCCCGTCCAGCTGCTGCTTCACCGTGTGTAACATCAAAAGACTCAGTGATATGGTGCGTGATATAATCTACAATAATTGATGTCAAAAATGTGCTACAACAGATTTAAAAAATCACCAACCTGGAAATTAATTTTAAAAATCTAATTTCAGCCTTATTTCAAGTAGCTCAATAAACTCTATGTTTGGATTCAAATGTGAAGAGATGCATAATAATTGTTCACAGAGTTGTGGACCATTCATTTATTTATGGCCTCCCATGAATATGAGGTAGTTTTCTCATTAAATTGTATATGATTGAACATGTATTTAGGGAGTTGCTTTGCTGCTGATCTTTAATTGACATTTTCTTGAAATATTTGCCCTAAATTAAGTAAAATTGTCTGTTAATGGAACCTGTATTTTGGCAGAAAATAATACATTTAGCACTTAATATGTGAAAATAAATCAAATTTGCTGTTTTTAAAAAGTTGCTTTTATTATTTTAAACGCATCTTATTCTGTTGGCAGAAGTTTAGTTTACTTGAGGTAAAATAGTCTGAATTCCAGTCATTTTAGTTGCTCAAGATTTCACTTTTTGTAATCCAGAAGTAGAACTTGTAGAAATTGGCTTTATTTTTGCAAACTTAAAATGATAACAGTCAATCTGACAATACAATATTGCAAGCTCCAAGATTCCTGGCACAGTACAGGCTCTCATCATATTTCCCAAATGGGATATTCAATCGGGAGCGTATCCTGCAAACACTTTATTTTGCAGTTTGCTATTACTTAGGTACACTTTCTGACTAAAGAACCGTCCGCGTGAGTGTATTTCCCAGATGTGATGTCCCAGCACATGTTAAAACTCCCAGGAGTGCGCGGGGAGGTAAATGCCGTTTCATCGACTTCCCCTGTCTCTTCCACTAATGTCTCCTCCTCCCCTCGCGCTAGGGCCTGCCCCTATTTTTCTGACACTAATTAACTATCCGGATGGTGATTAGCTTGGAGGCAGAGCGCCCCGCCCCTCTGCCATCATCCCTACTCCCCGCACTGTCTACGGTGGCTTCAGCATATGCCTCTGACATCGGTGCATATGCAAATGGTCTCGGAGCAGTAAGAAGAAACATGCCACCAGATAAGTGCGGATGGTTCAGTTTAAAGGTGCCACTGTAGCACCAAAAGGTTAGTTTAGATAAGGATTAGTGCTATATACTGTATATCGGAAAAAGTATTGATGGTGTAATGGTAAAACAGGATCTGTTTGTTGATTTGACAGGATTTGTTAAAGTATATACTCATAACATTGCACAATAAGGAGAGTGAGAAAGGCACACAGGAAAACACGTCTCATTGGTCCATGCATAATCCTATGAGACTAGGATTTGTTGGATTTCATGTTTCTTACTTTACATTAAAAAGCAGGCAATTTACTTTAATAATATATACTTTTGGAGGCTGTTCTTTTGCCTTGTAGTGGAAGTAACAGTTCACTAGCAAGGACCACGCCACAATCTAATGCGTGATGGTGGACTGATGACTTTGGGTGGGGGCTCTGTCTCCTGGAGAGCTGGCTGCCCGACAGCTTCGGGACCCCCCCTTCTGAGCAGGAATCAGCGCTGAAAGACAAAACATGAGAAATGGGAAGGGAGGGTTGGGTCGACAGATCGAGCGAACAGAATGAAGGGCTTAGCTGGTTGTAAAGGGGGGGGGGGGGGGGGGGTTAGGGG
>OMNZ01108962.1:0-19645 GCA_900303255.1 Lesueurigobius sanzi | reverse complement strand
AGCCAATGCATTACTTGCCATTTAGCACATAAAACATCACGTAGCTATGTCACAATTAAGTTTACTACTTACCCATGATGCACAACAAATATAGGTGCAGAAAAGAGCAAGCAACAGTCAAATTTCCAGCCGCGATGTAACGTGTGTTGACTCGCCGGTTTCTCCTGTGACTGTTACGACGCAGCTGAACCTACGTCACGTGATGCTTCACAGGTAAATAAAAAATAAAAAAAATGCTTGCCATCGTTTCAACATTAAGTTAAATGTTCGGATATTGAAATAAATAATGTATAGGAGCATATTATATTGCATTATATTATTTACACTATCACACAATAAAAGACGCAATGCACTCTGTGTAAACTACAGTGGTCATTTTGACGTGCGTAAAACGGGACGTGGCCATAACGTACTGTATGTAAATGAGGCGTTAGACTTCTGTCCTCAAGGTGCGGTGGAACAGCAGGTGTTACAGTGTGAGAAATCGTATTTCCGGATGAACTGTCCAGAAGTTGATCATCGTGTCTGTGCCAGACAACATTGGGATCGACACTCACTGTATACGAGAGTGGTCCAGTTTGTGCCAGAATCTCTGCCAGTTGCCATTTGTCACCTTAGTTGCGATAGTCTCTTGCTAGTACTTTTTGTCCAATGTCAAATGATCTGAGTTTTCTTTGTTGTTGTGTGGGTGAACATTGTTTGTTTGAAACATGTTTTCAAATATCAGGTTTCAGTCGATCCAAGCGAGACCTCAAGTTTCTTCCCATAAACAACATTGCAGGTGACTGTCCAGTAGTAGCGTGTGGAGTGTTTCTATACGCTAGCAGAAAGTTGGCTATTTCTGCTAGCGTACTTGCTTTCATTGACTGTTTAAAGGTTTGTACAAAACGCAGATGTTTGGCTATTTTCTACTCCTTCCTACTTGCTTTCATTGACTGTTTAAAGGTTTGTACAAAACGCAGATGTTTGGCTATTTTCTGCTCCTTCCTACTTGCTTTCATTGACTGTTTAAAGGTTTGTACAAAATGCAGATGTTATATGCTTAATTCCGTTGCTTTTCAGGAAACTTTGAAATTCCTCACTGGTAAAGTGGGTACCATTGTCGCTTACAAGCTGAAGGGGATATCCAGTACGAGCAAAAATATTTGCAGTTGTTTCACTGTTACAGTTGTAGTTGCTTTCTTTACAGTTAAAACTTCAGGCTATTTTGAATGAGCGTCTACCACAATGAGAAACATGTGGTCCATGAAAGGTCCAGCATAGTCAATATGGATGCGCTGCTATGGAGCAGCAGGCCATTCCCAAGTGTGGACAGGTGCAATCTGTGGTTGTCGCTGAGTCTGGTGGCAACCAGTGCTCGTTTTGACCAGAGCTTCAATTTGGTTGTCAAGGCCAGGCCACCACACATAACTTCTAGCTAGACTTTTCACTACCCCCATGTGTCCATCATGCAGTGAGCTTAAAACTTTGGGTCAGAGACTTCCGGTCTGGTGGCTCATGGAGTAACACGCACCTCTGGAGGCTCCTGCAGGACCTATTTTTAAAGACTACCTGGATGTCTTACTGACGCTGTGTGAACATTTTATGATGTTATAGAACTATTTTGAAAAAAAAAAAAACAGAAATCCAGACAAAACGACGACGGCACGCCCGCGGCCTGCTTCTGTTGCTACATCCTCGACCCAGAGTGAGCTTACACCTCCGTCTCCTCCATGTGAAGCTAGCATAAGGTCGGTCCCATCTACAAACATGGCTTCGGAAGATTTTAAAGCCGAATTACTAGCAGCTCTTCGTCAGGAGATGACTGGCATCTTTAATAATAATGAATAATAATGCATCGGTTTTATATAGCGCTTTTTGGACACTCAAAGACGCTTTACATGGCATTATTCTTTCACTCCACACTTGGTGATGGTAAGCTACTATTGTAGCCACAGCTGCCCAGGGGTAGACTGACAGAAGCGAGGCTGCCAATTTGCGCCATCGGCCCTTCCGACCACCACCACACATTCACTCACTACATTCATACGGGCTATGGGTGAAGTGTCTTGCCCAAGGACACAACGACAGTCTGCAGCTGCAGGAGCCGGGATTTGAACCCCCGACCTCTCGATCATAAGACGACCCGCTCTACCATCTGCGCCACTGTCGCCCCTTTAAGGCTGAGTTGCAGACAGCTATGACTCAAAATGTGTCTGAGATCAAAACGGAACTGCTATCTGTAAAGACGGCGCTAACAGCTAACTTAGCGGCTATCCGGACCGATGTGAGTGAACTACGGGGTACAGTGTCTGAGATGGAGAGTTCGCTATCACTATGTACAGATGATGTGGAGACGCTTAAACACACTGTGGGAAGGCTTTCCACTCAAGTCCTAGTTCTGGAGGGCAAATGTGAGGATTTAGAGGGTAGGTCGCGACATAATAACGTTTGAATTGTGGGCCTATCCGAACAACATGCCCTGGTTACCCCAGCATCGATCAAAGAAGCCTTTAATTTGGACAAGGAGCTGGTTGTTGACCGCGCATCGCTCTACGATTCCCAAACCCAAACACGGAGAGAGGCCACGTCCTGTGATAGCGAGTCTACAGGTAAACAAAACACCCCCGCGGGGATAAGTCTGCACACTGCTGAACCAGAGAACCATTTTGTACAAATGTTACTCATGGTGCATGTACATATGTTGACATTATTTGGGGAGCTACTTAAAAAGGGCTGACGAGCTACTGGTTAGAGATCCCTGCGGTAGTAGCCGTAGCTTGGGCTTACACCTAACATGTTAGCGTTAGCACCAAAATATCAGCTCTTTCTTACTTGCTCAGGAGTAAATGTGGCTTGAATCGGGTCCGGATGGTCCACACTTGGTCCACACTTGGTCCAGCTTCACCAACAAAGCGTTTGGAGCAGATGTAGGCGTCCTTTTTGACATTTTCATGCATGAAATTCCACCGACCACAGGCACGAGCCCACCGCTTACATTTGTTGATGTCTTGCTTCGGTTTGATGAATGGGATGAAACGTTTCATATAGTCCATATGAGCTTATGTTGAATCGGTCCGACACAAACCATGACTGCAGTGTTTTTTTGTCACACTTTTTCCATGGTTTGATGGATATTTAGCTTTTGGTTTGGTTATTGTTCTAATTTCACTTTTTAATTTTTTCTGTCTCCTTTTTCCTTTTTTCTTTCCATGTACTATTTTTGGGTCGGAGGTTCGAAATTTGAAGGCAAAGTGTGTATTGATAACAATTGCAAATGGCTAACATTAAGGGTTTGGGAAGTGCTGTTAAGCGCTCTAGGGTGCTTTCTCATTTAAAATGTTTAAAGCCTGACATTGTCTGTCTGCAGGAGACTCACATGAGAAATAATGATCATGTTAGACTGAGGTGCCCCTGGATTGCAGAAGTATTCCACTCTAGCTTCAACTCCAAGGCCAGAGGGGTTGCCATCATGATTGGTAAATCAGTCCAATTTACTCAGACTAAAATAATTTCGGACAAAGACGGCAGATATTTAATTATCTTAGGAACTACATCTCGAATCCCAGTGTTACTTGTTAACGTATATGCACCTAACTTCGATAACCCCAGCTTCATGAATAAGGTATTTGAAAAGTTACCATCTTTAAATGATGTATATTTTATTTTCGGCTAAATCTAAATTCTCAGTTAGATCGCTCTAAGCCCAGCTTGACACAATCACAAATGGCCAAGACATTGTGTACTACCTTTAGCACTAAGAGAGGAGGGCCTAGAGGCTGACTCCTCCTGCTGGTTCACTAGCTTTATAAACCCACAGCGTGTCCAGACCTTCAGTAGCTGATGATGATCTTTGGAGTAAGATCGAAACGTCCTACACCTCAACTACAGAGTACAGATGAAGACTGAAGAATTTCTGCCTACGAAAGACATTGTGTAGTTTTATGTCAAATAATGGTTACATTGACCCTTGGAGATTTCGCAATCCTACAGGTAGACAATATTCATTTTACTCACATGTACACCATACATTTTCCCGTATCCCAATCTGAGTCTGAGCCTATTTCGATGGTACTTTTATGGGAGTCTTTGAAGGCCTGTCTTCGCGGTCAGATTATTTAATATTCAGCACACATTAAGAAATCACGGTTGTTGACTATTCAAAATCTCTCACGAGAATTGCAATCTGTGGATCAACAGCTTGCAATCACCCCATCTCCCGACTTATTAAAGCGCTGCGTAGCCTTAAAAACAGAGTTAGATTTAATCACATCTGACGAAGCCGAGCGTTTGCTACTACACTCTTGCTCTAGATATTATGAATACGGGGACAAATCGGGAAGGATGTTAGCTCACCAGATACGTCAACAAGCGGCCTCGTGTCTAATTCCTCGCATTAAGGACGAATCAGGAACTCTGGTGGAGGACCCAGTTCTCATTAACTGTGTTTTCATCTTTCTATAAGTCTTTATATAGTTCGGAGCTCCCTTCAGATTTGTCGGACATGTATTCATTTTTGAATGATTTAGTTTTCCCATGTATGAACACTGACACAACCAATCAATTAGATTCTCCATTGACTAAACAGGAACTCAAATTATCTCTACAAAATATGCAGAATAATAAGGCTCCTGGCCCAGATGGGTTCCCGGCCGAATTCTTTAAAGCATTTCATGAGCAATTAATTCCATTACTACACTCAGTTTATGTTGAATCTCTGATAAATGGTTCCCTTCCTTTCACATTGAGGCAGGCTCTATTAGTCTTCTTCTGAAGAAGGACAAGGATCCTGAACTCTGTACTTCATACAGGCCTATCTCATTGATGAATGTGGATACCAAGATCCTTGCAAAGGCTCTAGCTTTTCGTCTGGAAAAAGTTCTTCCAAACATTGTTTCAAATGAACAGACCGGCTTTATAAAGGGACGTCAGCTTTTCTATAATGTCCGAACTCTGTTGAATGTCATATACTCAAGGGAAACTACAGCTATGCCAGAAGTTGTGATTTCAATTGATGCAGAAAAAGCGTTTCGACAGAGTCGAGTGGGAGTACCTGCTTGAGGTTTTGACAAAATTTGGATTTGGTAAGGGTTTTATATCTTGAATACGCCTTCTTTATACATCGCCATGTGTCAGTATTGTTGCTAATAATGTCCGGTCTAACTACTTTCCCTTAAATCGTGGCTGTAGACAAGGTTGTCCCCTCTCTCCCCTACTGTTTGCGCTCGCTATTGAACCTTTATCTATTTACCTGAGATCTTTTCATATTTTCAACGGCATTAGGCGACTGCGGACAGAATTCAAACTTTCGTTATACGCTGATGATCTTTTGTTATATGTTACAGACCCCATCATGTCCCAACATTCTTTCACTGTTTCATAGATTCGGCTTGTTTTCGGGATATAAAGTTAATGTTTCAAAGAGTGAGTGCTACCTGATCAATACTCTAGCAATGCAGCTTGTACAATCCGATATTCCATTCAAACTGTGTCCTTAGGGATTTTAATATTTGGGGGTAAAGGTTGGCAGATCCTATAAATCTCTTCACTCTCTAAATTTCTCCCCGTTACTGACTGGGATAAAGACAGACTTCCAGAGATGGTGTTCCCTCCCTCTCTCTTTGGTTGGGAGAATTAACGCGGTCAAGATGAATGTCCTTCCAAAATTCTTGTTTCTATTTCAGTGTACACCCATTTTTCTATCTAATCAGTTTTTCAAAAATATTGACTCACTTATAACTAACTTTTTATGGAATGGCAAAAAACCTAGAGTCAGACTAAAAGCTCTTCAGGATTGTAAATTTAACGGTGGCCTTTCACTGCCGAACTTTCAATTTTATTATTGGGCTGTGAACATTACAAAAACTACATTTTGGTTAAAATCTGTTAATATACCCTGGTGTGCACTGGAAACACAGTCATGTCCCCTGTCTTCTCTTCCTGCCTTATTAACTGGTTCCGTCTCGATCAACCCCTCTGGCTTTACTAGCAATCCTGTGGTAATTTCTACATTAAAAATATGGTTTCAATTCAGAAGGCAATTTAAATTTCTCATTCCCACCATATCAACCCCATTGTTGAGAAATCATGTGTTTAAACCTGCTCTCACTGATTCCATCTTCACTATATGATAGGGGCTTGATACTTTTCAAGGATTTCTATAAAGATGACATCTTTCGATCCTTCACAGACTTGGCCAGTGAGTTCAATCTCCCATCCTCTCACCTTTTTAGGTACTTTCAGGTGAGGAACTGTGCAAAATCATTGTTCTCTAATTTTCCTCAACTCCCGTCCGAACAGATTTGGGATGAATTGTTGCAACTAAATCCCTTACAAAGATCCATAATTTCTCAAATTTATGGCAAAATACAGTCCTATGATGGATATTTAACTACCAAAACGAAGGAAGCTTGGGAGCGCAAGTTGGGTCTGATTTTTGATGAACAGTGGTGGGATTCGGCATTAAACCTTATTCACAAGACTTCTGTTTGTGCCCGTTTACAGTTAATAGAATTTAAGGTTGTCTTTAGATGCCATTACTCTAAAACTCGGTTAGCCCAAATTTTTCCAAATACAGTAGACATTTGTGATAGGTGTTCGGGTTCTCCCTGTAATCTCACTCACATGTTCTTCTCCTGCCCAACTTTGGTAGATTTCTGGCAATCTTATTTCGAAACCATATCTAAGGTACTTCTCAAAACTGTTCACAATTGTCCTCATATAGCGATTTTCGGATTCCCTAAAGAGCACACCCATTTTACGTCTATACAGCTGGAGGTTTTGGCGTTTACGTCTCTGATGGCCAGACGCCATCTCCTCCTTCATTGGAAATCTGCTAATGCCCCATCCAAAACACTGGATTAATGAGGTGATGTCGTTTTTAAGGGTGGAAAAAATTCAGTATTCAAGACAGGGGGGTCTGAGCAAATTTTATAAAAAATGGCAATCGTTTATTGATTTATTTTGAATAGATCTGGTTTTTAATACCTCCACCCATTTCTTTACTTTCTTTTTTCTGTTTGTTGGGTTTTTTTTTTCTGTTATTTTATTCTCTCGTTTATAGTTTAGTTACCTTTTCGTGCAATAGTATATTATTGACAATTTATCTTATAACATATTTTTTATTCTGTTCCATTCAGTGCACTTTTCGGCATCTGGTGTTGTGTTGTTTTGTTTCTCTTTTTAAAAAATGAGAAAAAGGTGTATGCAAATATGCAAATTTTTGATACTTGAAATGTAAATGTATATTTTTTGTATGCCTATATAAAACAGAAAATGTAGTTCATCTGAGAAGTTTGCTCTCTTCTCCTGTTACTTAAACCCCATTGTGTATAATTTCTCCCAGTAAATGTAGCTGATGGCTTTGTACCATAGCCATGTTTTTCACAGTTTTAAGGCAGTTTAGCAGCTCTTGTGATGTAATACTTAACCTACGGTCCAGGTCCGGCCCCCGAGGTAATTTTGTCTGAACCTCCAAGCATCTTTGTTTAAAAGTACGGGATTACAAATATATATAAAAGTTTGCTGAAAGATATGTTTGAATAGGTGCCCGCGGGGGCAGCTATGTCAGCGTCTGTGTCGGTCTGGGTCCTTTGAGAGCTGGGAGTCTTCCAGACTGGTTTCTAATGTACACACACGTGTGAATGAATTATGGCGATGTTGAATATTAGAAAAGTGGACTCTGAAAACCGCATCTTTCAAGAGGAATGGACTGAAGCTTATGCCTTCATTTTCAATTCAATTCAATTTATTTTGTATGGCCCAAAATCACAACAAAGTCGCCTTGCAGGGCTTCACAAGAAAAAAAGACAATTAGTGAATATTAATAGTCCTGAGACATCCCCTGTCCTTAGACCCTCCTACCATCAAGTTCTACAAGACCGATCTGTCTTATATGTACGGAGTCTGTTGCTCTTGTTAAAAGCGCCAATGTCAAGCGGCATTTCGAGATGAGAAACAAAACTTTTAACGCAAATTACCCACCAGGATCAGCAACGAGAACAAGGAATATAACCGAAGTGAAAGGCCAATATAGCATGCTATACAGGTTATTTCTCAGTCACTCACAGCACAACAAGTGCAACAACTTTTACGGACTCTGAAATGGTGAAAGAGTGTATGGAGGCGATGGCAGAAACTCTGTTTGAGGGGTCCGTCAGATTCCCTTATCATCCACAACAACAAGAAGAGCAGAGCTACTATCGGAAGATGTACAGTCCCAGCTCGACAGTGCCATTCAGAGTGCACCGTGCATCGCATTAGCTGCTGATGAATCAACTGACGTGAGTGACAGTGCTCAACTTTTGGTATATGTCCGATTCTATCATGAAGAAGAATAAAAGCTTTATTTATATAGCGCCTTTCACAGACATAGTCACAAAGCGCTTTACATGAGATGATTTTGCGTTCACTCCAGTGGTAACCAGCTGCCCCTTGAGGCAGACCGACAGAGGTGTGGCTGCACACATCATGCTCCAATCACCATGAATGATGACATCATTCAACCTGGCCTATTGAACATGTTTTTGGTGGTACGGGAAAGCGGAGCACCCGGACGCAGACACGGGGAGAACATGCAAACTCCAATTTTGGGCATCACAGCTTTGAAAACACATACAAGAGGTGAGGACATATATTTGGCCATAAAGGAAATGCTGACACAGAGGGGAATCAATCTGAAAAATGATGTCTCCATTACCACTGATGGGGCACCTTCCATGATGGGACGAGAAAAGGGTGCAGTTTCTCGACTTAAAGAGGACAATCCTGAACTCTTGTCATATCACTGCATTACCCAAATGTCTGTTCTCTGCTCCATGCTTTCAGAGCAATATGGAGAAGCTATGGACACCATCACCAAACTAGTGAACTTCCTCAGAGCGTCATCATCTCATCAGCATCACCTGCTCAGTGAGTTTTTAGCTGAAGTAGATGCACCTGCTATTTTTTTATTATTACAATTACCTGTTATTTTTCTTCTTTGATGGCACTTTTCCAGACTTTGTGCACCCCCCTATGTGATCCTGTCCTAAGAGCTGTTTTTGACAAGTAAATGTCTCCATTGTGAGATCAATAAAAAACTATCTTATCTTATCTTGTCTTATCTTATTGACTTACTCCTGCATTCCAATGTCAGATGGTTGAGTAAAGGAAAAGTGCTGGCACGGTTTTGGAACATAATGCCTGGTTCACACGGCAAGATTTTTAAATTGTCGGCCGATTTTCCAAACCTGAGAGAGCCCACACATGGCTATAAAAAAACGTGGCTATAACACGTTTGGTCAGACAGTGTGTGGTGTGCAGCCACACGGCAACATCAACACAACACATGAAACAGAATTAACTCGCGAACCTTTCCCAGGTCAATGGGAAATCTCGCAAAACCTCTCGAGATGAAATGTGACTTCAGAGTAAACAAACAGGGCGGACGTAGAAGATGCAGCGGTGATAGTTTGTAGTTTGTGTTTAACAGAAAAAAAGTACATAAAAAAAAAAGGCGCTGGTCAAAGGAGAGGAGACAGCGCGAGCCTGGACTGGACTTGCTGGTTGCTACATTATGATATGGAGGTGAGTTGTTTTCTCATAGAAATGTCGTTACGTACAACACAGATTAATTACCATTGAAATAAACTTTCATTCATTTCAGAATTATAATTTTAGACCCAATGTTTATGTTGTTATAGGATGTTTCTGCGTTCTGATTGGCTACACACCACAGTTAACAGGCTGCGCGCTCGGGAGACACCACAGAAAAGGGGCAAAATCCAACATGTTGAATATCAGCGACGCAGGGGTTGCAACGTCCTTCCGATCAGACCAGATCCGTCATAAAACCCCACATATGGCAGGAATATCTCATAATATTATGTCACGATAGAATCGGGGCTAAAATCGGGCTCAAAATCCTGCCGTGTGAACCAGGCATAACAAAAATGAAATCAAAGATTTTCTGGCACAACAAAAGAGTCAGAAGGCTCAGGTGTTTTTGCGTTTTCTGGAGGAGGAATTTTACATGGACACACTGGCCTTTTTGGTTGACATCACAGGACACTTAAATGACCTCAATTTGAAGCTTCAAGGAAAATACAATTATGTGTGTGACTTGGTGGCTTCTGTCCAGTCCTTTCAGAAGAAACTGGACATTCTGAAAGTGGATCTTGAGGAGGACTGTTCACATTTTCCTTCATTAAAGCAGATTCAAGGGATCAATGTCACTGCTCATTCTGACTTTATCAACAAGTTAATTGAAAACTTTAAGGCTTGGTTTGATGGCTTCACATTGGGAGACGAGTTGTTGATCTTTGTTAGGAATCCATTTTTAGTTAAAAATATTATCCCTTTCTCAAAGGAGGCAGCACATGACTAGGTGCTAGTCATATAATTAGAATATCCTGAAAAAGTTGTTTTTTTTCAGTGAAACTTGAATGTATAATGTATACATTCATTACACACAGACTGATATATTTCAAATGTTTATTTCTTTTAATGTTGATGTTTATAACTGAAAACTAATGAAAATCCCAAATTCAGTATCTCAGAAAATTAGAATATTACTTGAGACCAATACAAACAAAGGATTTTTTTTTTTTTTTTAGAAATATTAGCCAACTGAAAAGTATGAGCATTTACATGCGGCGTGGCATGGAGTCGATGAGTCTGTGGCTCTGCTCAGGTGTGATGAGAGCCCAGGTTGCTCTGATAGTGGCCTTCAGCTCTTCTGCATTGTTGGGTCTGGCATATTGCATCTTCCTCTTCACAATACCCCATAGATTTTCTTTGGGGTTATGGTCAGGTGAGTTTGCTGGCCAATCAAGAACAGGGTCCTTAAACCAGGTACTGGTAGCTTTTGCGCTGTGTGCAGGTGCCAAGTCCTGTTGGAAAATGAAATCTGCATCTCCTTAAAGTTGGTGAGCAGCAGGAAGCATGAAGTGCTCTAAAACCTCCTGATAGACAGTTGCGTTGACCCTTGACCTCAGAAAACACAGTGGACCAACAGCAGCAGATGACATGGCACCCCAAACCATCAATGACTTCACACTGGCCTTCAAGCAACGTGGATTATGTGCCTCTCCTCCTCCAGACTCTGGGACCTTGATTTCCAAAGGAAGTGCAAAATTTACTTTGATCAGAGAACATAACTTTGGATCACTCAGCAGCAGTCCAGTCCTTTTTGTCTTTAGCCCAGGCCAGACGCTTCTGACGCTGTCTCTTGTTCAAGAGTGGCTTGACAAGGAATGCGACAGCTGAAACCCATGTCTTGCATACGTCTGTGCGTGGTGGTTCTTGAAGCAATTACTCCAGCTGCAGTCCACTCTTTGTGAATTTCCGCCACATTTTTGAATGGGTTTTGTTTCACAATCCTCTCCAGGGCGCAATTGTCCCTATTGCTTGTACACTCTTTTCTACCACATCTTTTCCTTCCCTTGGCCCCTCTATTCATGGGCTTGGACACAGAGCTCTGTGAACAGCCAGCCTGTTTAGCAATGACCTTTTGTGTCCTACCCCCCTTGTTTTAATGGTCGTCTTTTTGACAACTGTCAAGTCAGCAGTCATCCCCATAATTGTGCAGCCTACAGAACTAGACTGAGACCAGTTAAAGGTGTGAGGTGTTTTGAGTTCATTATCTGATTAGAGTGTGGCACCAGGCGTCTTCAATATTCACAATAGGGTCATGCCGTGTGGTTTCACCCACAGCCTCCCAGGTGACCCTCTCAGATTTGGATGAATTTTTTTTTCAGAGTTCCTTCACATGTGTAATGAACACATGCAAAGTTATTTGCTCTAACTCCCAATAGTTTTTTTTTTTTAAACAATTTTCAAAACCAGGTGTTGTAACCACCTTTTCTGCTCGTGGGTGACTTTTGCGTTTGTGTCCATGTTTACAAAGCTGTAGCTCAGCAATGGAAACATGTAGAGGGCTAAAATTTGGTCTGTGCCATGTCTATAGAAAATATTTCCAGGAATAATCATCAATTGATTGTAAACCTTTGCATTTA
This sequence comes from Lesueurigobius sanzi, assembly GCA_900303255.1. Lineage (NCBI taxonomy): Eukaryota > Metazoa > Chordata > Actinopteri > Gobiiformes > Gobiidae > Lesueurigobius > Lesueurigobius sanzi. The sequence continues at coordinate 7,670 of OMNZ01108962.1, read as the reverse complement.
TACGCTGCTAAAAATGGCAATTTTTGAATTTCTGAGCTTTTTTCCCATTTAAGCAGCATATTTTCTGGAGATAATTCCCCCAAACTCATGCTAAAAGTGGGCGGTTATCACAGCCATGCTCTGCTGCGTCTGTGAGCTGCTTCTGTCTGAAGAACAGAACTGTCCACATTGTAATAAGCTAATGCTTTTGATACAGATATGAAGCTAAAGACGCACCTAAATAATCAAAATGATCCAAAAACGCTTAATACAAATAGGGCCTATTTAATTATAATTATTTGTTGTAGGCCTTGCCCGAAGGGGAGGGGAGGTGGGTCGCGACAGATCACCAATGAAAAAGTGGGTCGCCTGAAAATCGCCATTTTTGAGCTTTTCGGAGTAGGATCCATCTTTGTGAAGTCATAACTCAAAGACCCTTTATCCGATGGACATCCTGCTTCTACTGTAGCAAGGTAATATCCTAATAAAGTAAAGTCTAGAATATGAAGATGATCCCTCAATTCTACAGTAGAGCCCCTGACATTTTGGGGAAAAAAGCTCAGAAATTCAAAAATTGTGGGGGGCGCTAGTGAGCGTAGCCATGTGAAGACGTGTTTTGCAGAGCTCCGCGACGGGGCATAAGTTTTCGATTAACTAACTACTCCAAAAGTTGTAAAATTCTCCTGGGGTCGTGGTAACACCAGCTGTGCGGACGCTGATTTTCATAATTTTGGAACTTTAATCGCTGAAACATGAGCAAAACCAAAGGTACTAAAGAGCAGGCCGCAAAAGCCTCGAACCAAGACCTGTTGCCGCAACCTCCAGATATGAGTGTGGTAATGGAGGCTATCGCTAACTCAGAACAGAAGATTTTGGCACGCATTGACTCGAGTACGAAGGACCTACAGTAAATGATAAGATAGGGTCCATAAAGTCGGACTTGGAGAGTCAAGAAGGCCGTTTGCAAGAAGTTGAGTCTGGGCTAAGTGAATATTCTGACCGCACAGGAGAGGTGGAGAGCACTGTTAGCCAGCTGAAGCTAGAAGTGGCTAAGCTAACTCAAAAGCTAGACGATTTGCAAGGGCGTCAGCGTCGATGTAATGCTCGCATTATGGGAGTGAAAGAAAACTTCGAAAGGTCAGGAAAATCTACGGAGGTTATTGCCACAATGCTAAAAGATATGCTGGGCCTCAATGTTGTTCCGACACTGGATCGCGCGCACCGTAGCCTGCGGCCACAGCCTAAGGAGGGTGACACCCCCAGAGCGATTGTGATAAAGTTTCACTACTTCCAAGAAAGGGAGGAAGTTTTCCGGAGAGCAAGCTCAGCACCGATGTTTCTACAAGGCAAGAAGATCAACATCTATCCTGACTACACATCTGAGGTGGCCAGGAAACGAGTTGCCTTCGGAGAAGCCAAGAAGCTGCTCCGGGGCTGCACAGATGTCAGGTTTGGGCTTCTTTACCCTGCAACTCTGCGAATTACTCCGAAGTCTGGTCCAGAGCAGCGGTTTACTGACCCATCGGTGGCAACAGACTTTGTCAAGAAAGAGCTTCTACGTCAGGGGCATTAGTAAGTGTAACAGATGGCCTTTTTTATATGAAAGTATAATATGACTTGAATGTATAGATGAAGATGTGAGGTCGTGCCGAAGACGTGACGTCACATCGCCACACGGACTTAACCAACAGGCAACAAATTTTGTTTGTGTTGTCCTGTAGAGGTACCCTCTCGTTCCATAGCACTGTGGTAGGAAGGGAAAAGTGTTAAGGTCTTTATATAGATATATAGTTTGTGATGTGCCTTTCTTGGTACTTAAGAACTATCATTGTTGTATGTTTATTTATTTATTCTTGCATTATTTTTTACTACCAAAGTTATTTAAATTTATTTTTACAAACAAGTTTATTATATCTTCCCCAATGGACAATTTTATTTATTTTCAATTGGAATGTTAGAGTTGGATATATAGTTTATTGCTAGCCCCGTCGCGGAGCAATTGGGCAGTTGTTGTTGTAGTATGTTTAGTTATCGCGTGTTACGAGCAGTCAGGGATGCGATCTCTAGAGTTTTAGTAGATCAGTGTAGGGTTTTCTTTAGGCTCTTTTTTTTTTGTGGGTTTTGCTCAGGGTTTAAAAAACTGTAACAATTGTATTTTTTATACCTTTTTGATCTATTTAAATGGGTGATTTGCAGGGCAACATCCACCTTCGCTTTGTAAGCTGGAATGTAAAGGGTATAAATAATCCAGAAAAACGCACCAGGGTTTTTACACACCTGAAATCTTTGAGTTCTGATGTGATGTATCTTCAAGAAACGCACCTCCGGTTGAACAAACAAATTAACCTTAAAAAACCATGGATAGGACAGATATTTTGGTCAAAACATGATACTAAAACAAGAGGGACTGCTATTCTTATTAGGAAAGGAATCCCATTTATTCCATTGTCAACTATTGCTGATAACAGAGGGAGATACACAATTGTTTTGGGTAAATTGTATGGGAAACAAATTTTTTTAGCAAATGTTTATGGACCAAACTATGATGATCCAAATGTTTTCTCCTCTCTGATGGGGATCTTACCAGACCTCACAGATAGCCAATTAATACTAGGGGGGGAGGGGATTTTAACCTTGTGCTCCATTCACACCTAGATAGATCTAACCCAACACTGAATAGTAAACTATCAAAGGCAGGCATAGTTATGCACAACTTCATGGAATCTTATGCTCTTGTTGAACCATGGAGGAAATGTAATCCAACTACAAAACAATTCTCCTTTTTTTCCCCTGTGCACCGCACATATTCAAGGATAGATTTCTTCATTTTGGATAGTAAGATTTTTTCAAGTGTTACCAGTTGTCAATACAATAGCATTGTTATCTCTGACCATAGCCCTGTACAATTGGATATCAGCTTTCTGAAATGCCCTAGACCTAGGCGAACCTGGTGATTTGACCCTTTATTAATGTCCAATGATTCTTTTAAAAATATGATTTCAGAACAGATAGACTATTTTATGGACCTCAATCAAACTCCAGGAATGAAGATGGATGTTATTTGGGAGGCTTTTAAAGCCTACATTAGAGGTCAGATAATCTCATACACAGCATTCCAAAGAAAAAAATATAAGCAAAAACTTTTAGAATTGTCTAATGATATACACGAAATAGACCGTTTATATGCAGAATCTCCAACGCCAGAACTTTATCAAAGAAAATTGTTACTAAATTCTGAATTTGAAAGTCTGTCTGTTAAACAAACTGAACGCCTTTTTTTCAAATCAAAACAAACCTTCTATGAACACGGGGAGAAAGCTGGGAAACTTCTTGCCCATCAGATTAAACAGTCAGTAGCTGCTAATACGATCTCTGAAATCTGTGGGGCTTCAGGGGAGAAGACAGCAGACCCGAATGCCATTAATGATGAGTTTAAGAACTTTTACTGTAATCTTTATAACTCTGAACCTGTTGATGATATCAGCCTAGCTCACTTTTTAGATCATTTACCTATTCCGCAAATAACTCCAGAAGATAAAGAGCAAATTGATAGGGATATATCAACAAATGAAGTTGTCCAAATAATTAAATCAATGCAGAGTAATAAGGCACCTGGGCCTGATGGCTTTTCCATAGATTTTTATAAGGTTTTTGTGGATAAATTGGCACCCAAACTAAAAGCTGTATATCAGGAAGTGTTTAGCCACGGCAAGTTGCCACCCACTATGGCACAAGCCATAATATCAATATTGTATAAAAAAGATAAGGACCCGTTACAATGTGGCTCATACAGGCCTGTGAGCCTTTTAAATTATGACTACAAAATTCTCACCAAGATTTTAGCTAACAGGATGAACACCATCATACCAAAAGTCATTGACCCAGATCAAACTGGCTTTATACCAAGAAGACAGTCATTTTATAATATGCGGCGCTTACTTAATATTCTATATATGCCAGAAACAACAGACAAATCAGAGGTAATAATTTCGTTGGATGCTGAATAGGCATTTGACCGCATTGAGTGGCAATACCTTTTCGCGGTCTTAAAGAAATTCAAATTTGGCCCATCATTTCAAAAGTGGATTAGAATACTGTACTCCTCCCCTGTTGCTTCTGTACGGACAAACAATGTAATCTCAGATTTTTTTGAATTACACCGAGGATGTAGGCAGGGCTGTAGTCTATCGCCTTACCTGTTTGATTTGGCAATTGAACCACTAGCTATAGCCCTCAGAGTAGACGATGAGGTCATAGGAATATCTAGGGGAGGCATAACACATAAAGTATCCCTTTACGCAGACGACTTGCTGATATACATTTCCAACCCAGTTCAGTCGGTACCAAAATTGCTTGGGATACTTGATAGGTTTGGTTGTTTCTCAGGATACAAATTGAATTATGCAAAAAGTTTACTATTTCCAATTAATAATATTGACAAAGATTTCTCAGATTTCCCCTTTAAATTAGAAAAGAATGTGTTCAAATACTTAGGAATTTATTCCTAATTATTTGAACACATTCTTTACTACTCGTTCAATGGCAGAGCTACGAGCTCAAAATTTTGATACATTGTTAGAAAAAACAGTGCAGGACTTTGGGCAACGTTACCTATATCCTTGGCAGGCAGAATAAATATAGTGAAAATGGCAGTCTTACCAAAATTTCTTTATGTGTTTCAAATGATCCCCATTTTTTTGGACAAAATCTGTGTTTCAAAATCTAGATTCTTTGATATCGACATTTATTTGGAATAATTCAAACCCTAGGATGAAGAAAAAATACTTGGAGGTGCCAAAAGATTCAGGTGGACTCGGGTTGCCTAATTTTACTTTCTATTACTGGGCAGCGAATATCTCAAAGTTGCTACATTGGAAGTATGTATATGAGCAAAATGAGGGAGAGATTTGGGCACGGATGGAATTACAGTCTAACCCTATGTGTCTGGTAACTACGTCTACCTCACCATAAAAAGCTACAAATTACCAACCCAGTTGTAAGGACATCTCTTAGAATATGGTTACAATTCAGAAAACATTTCTCCTTCCGGCAAGTGAGCAGGTTTTCCCCTATAGCTAACAATCCATTTTTTTTACCATCAACTTCAGATAGAGTATTTCAGAATTGGCACAATAAAGGCTTGAAGTTTTTTCATCAGTTATTTTCAAACGATGAGTTCAGAACATTTGATGTTTATATAGAAATTATGACATACCGGGATCACACTTGTTCAGATACTTGCAAATACGTAGCTTCACAAAAACATTGTTTCCCTCTTTTTCTTATTTGCCATCAAAAAATCAAGTAGATGTAATTCTAGAATTGGACCCTCTTGGCAGGAAGCGTGTATCAGTATTGTACAAACTGATGCAACAAACAAACCCTATACAGTGGGAGAAAACAAAAAGTGTTTGGGAAAATGATATGAGGGTTATTTTTTCAGATGAGGAGTGGAAATCTTGTTTGACCCGTATACATACCTCCTCTCTCTCCATCCGCTGCATGGTTTGATACAGTTTAAAGTGCTCCATCGCCTTACACAAGAGAGATTGGCAAGAATTTTCCCAGGAGTAGATCCAGCCTGCCCTAGATGCGGTGATAGCCCGGCCTCCGAAGGCCACATGCTCTGGTCCTGTCCTCGCTTGGACAATTATTGGGGAAGCATTTTTCAAGTATTGTCCCGCATCTGTGGCCAAGACCTAGCCCCTGATTTTAAAATAGGTATTTTTGGAATAATAGCAATACACAGTCAGGTAAACCATTCCCAAGCAAATGCTATTGCATTCGCCACTTTACTCGCCCGTAGACTTATACGGTTTCATTGGAAATCAGACAAGGCCCCATCATTCTGTCAATGGTTAAAGGAGGTGCTTTCTTTTTTACCTCTGGAAAAACTCAGATACAGACTGTCCTCATCACAACGGAAATATTTTACTACCTGGAAACCCTTTTTAGAATTTGTAAAAGGTTTTACTTTTGACTTGTAATCAACACTCATTACTTTAATAACCCATTGCCATTTAAAATCCCTTTGTGTTTGTTTTTTTGTTTGTTTGTTTTTGGTTTGTTTTTGTTTGTTTTTTTGTTGAGAGCCTGGGGAGCGGGGTGTGAACATAGTAATAAGACATGTAAATAATATTGTATTGTACATAATTATTGTGAAATTGAAAAATAAAGTTTTCAAAAAAAAAAAAAAGAAATTCAAAAATTGCCATTTTTAGCCGCCTATAAATGCAAAGGTTTATAATCTAGCACATTTTCGATGATTGTTCCTGGATTTTCTATAGACATGGCACAGACCAAATTTTAGCCCTCTACATGTTTCCATTGCTGAGCTACAGCTCTGTAAACATGGACACAAACGTAAAAGTCACCCGCGAACAGAAAAGGTGGTTACAACACCCTGTTTAGATTTTTTTTTTTTTACTATTGGGAGTTAGAGCAAATAACTTTGCATGCGTTCATTACACATGAAGAAAAAATCTGAGAGGGTCACCTGGGAAGATTCTGAGAATTTGGGTGATTTGGGACGGAATGACCCAATATTCAAATACTGATTTGGGGTTTTCATTCGTTTTCAGCTATAAACATCAAAATTAAAAGCATTAAAGCACTTGAAATATATCAGTCTGTGTGGAATGAATGTATACATTATACAAGTTTCACTTTTTGAATGGAATTACTGAAATAAATCAACTTTTTCATGATATTCTAATTATATCACCAGCACCTGTATACAAATGGGCAAATATACAGTCCCTCCAAATGGAGATGTTAGATTTGCAGACTGATGTAGTCTTAAAAGAGCAATGTGAATCCTCTGATCCTGCCACATGTTGGAACCAGACTGTGCCAAAGGCCAGGTTTCTTGTTCTTACCAAAGTTGCAATGTACACATTAACCATGTTTGGCTCTACCTATAGTTGTGAGTCTGCCTTCTCTACTGTTAACTCATTGACTGCCAGCCATTTTCAAATCAGTGTCTCCCATACTGCCAGAGGTTTTTCAGGATTTTCTGTTTTTTGAAGACCCACAGAAAATGGAGTTCTAGGTCTATGTCAAAACCAAACCTACCAAATGAAAGATTAGACTATCTTCTTTCATCTAAAAAAATAAGTTTGTTTGTACCTCTTTCCATTCTTTAGTAATCGTCAGTAGAAAATAGGTGAAATCACCCAAAACGCTGGTTTCTGACCAAAAAACTGAGAAAACTGCCTTTTTGTGAACAGCAACATTCCAAGCAGAAAAATGTCTTTGATTATAATATTTTTTGCTTTAGTGACATCTCAGACAACTGAAAAGTGTTTGCATTATATAATACAGCAGATACAAGAGAGAGAAAAGGCTTTATTTAGATGTTAAAGCCACGAGGGACATTTTTTCCCCATATTTTCCTGCTCCAATAAATCTATCCAATTTGCCATTTTCCTGATAATTCATGTTAGACTTGGTTTACTATGGACATGTCATAGCTCATTCTTTTCAGGACAGAGCTGTCTGTTCATCTAGAACTGAAGCTGAATTATTTTAAATTACTATATTGAACACAGGGATAATGTTTTGTTGCACAGACAGACGTGTGGACAACAGTGGAACTGCAGGTGGTAGTGACAATAAAAAAACACACACAAACGTCCAAAACACCCACAACTCCTACATTTTGAAGATAATATTGTTTAGTGGTATATTTT